>JALPQI010000950.1:0-163400 GCA_025490895.1 Thaumatotibia leucotreta | reverse complement strand
CGAGGAGGCCCTGTCGTTCGCATCAGCCACGCTGGCCGAAGCGGGCGCCAATGACCGCACGGCGCTCACTGAGCTGGAACGCTCCCTTGCTCTGCTGGCCTTTCCTGACCCTCATGCGTCACCTTTCGCTGACTTGCTGCTGCCTTCACACAGCCAGAAGGTAAGATCTATCTATTGATATCTGATCATTCATTCACATCTTACATTCGTTTTTTTTAACTAACACATTCACTGTTCCAATATACCCAAATCTCATGATAAGCTCCAATAAGACTTGTCTGGTAATAAGTGGTATATTCATATTATTACATGCATTAATTTTATATGCAAAAGTACAGTCAACTACAAAGAGATGTATCCACTTTTTCACCTTTTTACAATGCAGTAAGGTGAAAATGTGGATACTTCACTTTTTTAACTTTTTTTTCTACTCTCAACAGATTGCCAGCGAGCTGAATGCGGCTATACTGAAGATGGAGAACCAAGAATACACCAACCCCAAGCTTTGCAGCTTACTGCGCATGATCCTTTGGTCTCAGAGTGAGTTAGACAAACACAACATCAAATACCCAAAGATGACCGACCTAGCCAATGCCACTATAGAGAATCCAAGCTTTAAGTAAGTTTATAATCGGTTTATTTATTTCATGAATTTAGTTATTTTATTACCATTGTACTTTTCATATGATATTCAGTAAGTTGCTAAATAGGCTACTTGACCCATTTTTAAAGTTTGTCGTATATTATTAATCAATATCAGATTAACGGAAAAAAATACAAATATATTTTTTCACGACCTAGAAAACCGCTAAATTATAATTTAAAATTTAAACTTTCGTTACCGCGCGAAAACGATACTAGCCATGTTAATACTTAGATTATCTGTGGTGTGACATCACTCAAACCGAAAACAAACATTTGACATGTCACTAATGTCACAGCAAAGCTACTTGCCTACATGTCCATGGCGAACTTCACTCATATAAGATTCGACATGAAGTTAGTTTAAGATATGACGTCACATCATGGCCGACACCGTTTTCAGAGTACGAAATAAAAAAAAATAAAACAAATTTTTCAATTAAAAATATGTACCCATCAAACAATTTTAATACACCGTAATCGAAAAATATTGATCTTTTCAATAAATACTACGGAAAACAATAATTTTTTGCACTAAATTTGATATGAATCAAGTAGCCTATTCTAAAAAGATGATTTGTAACCAACTCTCACATCAGTACATGCAATTCAAACAATCTAAAGAATTGACTGGTTTGCTAAAAACTTTTTGAATACCTGAATTTGAATAATACAGTACAATTACATATATTTTAACTTAAAAATCATGATCAATGATTATCATGAATATTGTGATACTGAAATTTACAGTGGTAATAAATAAAGTATTAAAATATTACGTCGGCCGTAGAAAATCTTATGGGAATTTTTATTGATAATGAATTAATTTATCTAGTAATTACCATGCTAGAATAGACATATTGTTCCATCTTTGTAGCCAATGTAATTATTTATATGGGCGCATATAACGTATGTTTTAATTAACAATATTAATTTGTATGAAGGATATGAATTATAGATTGTGATGAAAAAAATCGAAGTTGCTTATTATAATTATAAATGTTTATACATTTTATCGATCACACATACCAAGGTTTATTCAAATTTGTTTTAGACACAATAAAGCACCCATTTTTCCGATAGTAAAAAATATTGAAGCCTGCTCCCATTTTAAATGGCCTAGTTAGAATGTAAAAGGGCCAAAAACATCTATGAAGTATGAACTACTTCAACTTCAAATCTGAATTTGGATGCGGCGGGTGACAGCCGTCAATACTTGCTAAATAAACTAATATTATACAAAATGTTGACTTGACACCCTGTTATTAATAACAGCTAATTTAATAGGAGCACCATGACTTAAATAGTAACCGATCAAAGGTACCTAATCGTTTCGTAAATAGCGAACATGGTCGTAATGTATGCAAGGCCAATTGTTATACAAATCGGTCAGTACGGGAATGTCTGAAACTAGATATACGAAGATGTGCTCTTAGGAACCATGTCATCGATTTTAATAATTTATTAAACAGAAAAACTGCATTAATACATTAGGAAAAAAAACTGTACCGAGCTGGGGAATTGAACCCGGTTGTTTTGAAAACCAAAGTTACACTATTTCTATTCAGATATCCATTGTGTAGGTAGATCTTAAGCAGTAAATGTCTGAAATGAAGCATCGTGTCTAAAATGAAGAAAAAACATTGTTTTCACATACTTTTATTTGTCATAGCATAGTAGGTATTCGCGTTTTTTTTTCTAATAAATGTATATGCAGTTTTTCTTTTTATCAAAATCTATGACATGGTTCCTAAGAACAAATTTTCGTACCTATGTCTTATAATTTCAGAATTTCTCATACTGACCGATTTGAATGAGCCATCCTGTATTATAAACAACTAGCCATAAAATACATATAGTTATGTCAGTTTGTATGACAATGACTAAATATTACCCGATTCTTGAAGGCAAATAAATATTTACGTACATATAATTTTCCTTGTGGTATCACAGAAAAAACATGTTTGTTAAGTACAGCCCATAAAGTTTGATTCTAGATTCCATTATTTTGTTGTAATAATTGTTAAATTGAAGTGATAGGAAGTTAACCTTAGTATACCTCAGAGTAATCGATTGGACTAGATTAAGAAGATCTATTAATTATTAATCGTCACTTAAAATGTATTTAAAAATAAGGTTTTTGTATGTAATGTTTAGAAATAAAGTATAAATACTTTGAGAAACTAACTTGTTTTAATTTATTTATAGTATAAAACAACTGATCATTCACTTACAATAATAATAGTGGAAGTTTAATATATTATCCAATTACAATGGAGCATGGTAATAAATTGCAAGATATTGTTTTATGCCAAAACATATATCACAATTTGTTATACGAGTGTTTTATTGAACTTATTTCATTTAATTACATTATCTCTGTTCGTAAGTACTAGATTTTCGCTAACTAGAATGTGGGCATTTATAGTTATGCACTACCTATTACCTATTTACATTTTGAGTTAAAGCCAGCTAAAGCTTACATTGGAATGGTCTAAATTTAAATTTGACACAAACCAGTTGTCAACTTTATAGTGTTGCTACCACTGAAAGACTAAAACTTATGAAGTCTGAAACAAATTTATGTAAGTACAGTCAAGTGCAAAAATAAGTATCGAAAGAATCCGCTCATAAATATGTTACGACGTTCTTATTACACAGAATTAGATTGCACTGGGACATATTTTTGAACATTTTTGTGTACACCTTATTTTGTCTTTGACTGTACTTCTAGTTTATAATTTTATAAAACATTGACATTGTTTCCTAGATTCCTTACGAAGTAAATAATTCCACTTACAGATAGAGGATTCTGATTTTGCATAGACTACGAATTATATGATAGACACACCTATTTTATTCCTCTTTCCATACAGTCAACGTCATACCTTGTAGCAACCCATAATTTCGGTACACCATATCGTATGTGCAGTCGCCATCAGATATATCGTAGCGTCCGGGGCGCTCAAAAATATCTGAACACGCCTCTATCTGTACCAATGGTAAATGCTGCAAAGTACTTGACGCTAACTGCACAAGCCATCAGGTTCCAATTAGTGCTAGCTTCACAATTTGCGCCTATAAAGAAATATCTGACGTCGACTCGATCAATGGTACCATCCATGATTTCAGGTTAAATAAATATTATTCTCAAAATAAAGTATTAAACTTCACTTATATGATTTTATTACATTTCATTTGTTTACTATAACTTGTTAAATGTTCATCCAAAGTATATTGATCTAGTAAACAACTTTACACCCGCCGTAGTCTAATTTAACCTTTTTGACGCCACGTCAGATACAAAAGCTGCACTCATACCATACGCCACGTCAAAAAAAAGTCAAAGCTGAAATTGAATTTTACGCAGATGCGTGTAGGTCTATATTGCTCTGTGGATCAAGACTTAATTATATTGGTCTTTGGCGTTGAACCTGCGGTGCCAATATATCAGTTGTTGGCGTCCAAAAGGTTAACCACTGTAATCTGATTTCAGACAGTCAATAATGTCAATAACCAACTCACCTCTCCAGAGTCTGATAAATAAGACAACCGTCTTATGTGGTTGTTAACATGTTACGAAGTAAAAATTAGTCGCATTCAAACGCACATTTTGTATTAGTGGCGACTTTTGACATAGGCATGGTTAAAAGGTTAATGCACGATATGCGGAATAGTCTTATTCGAATATTGGGCGTGCGAAATAATTTTATCGAAAATAAAACTATTCCGCATGCGAAAATAAACCGGGCCTGAAATATTTTCTCAGGTTAATTTAGACAAGAATGGTTATGACGAAAAAATTGTTCTATTTGTGGAGTTTGAATGTTGTTTAATTTCCTTTGAAGACCGGGAGAATGAATTAAGCTTTAGGTGATTTTATTTCGACATTTTTTTGAATGCACAATAATTCAATAAGGTACAGTCACCATCAGATATATCGAGGCAGCCAGGGTGCGCATAAATATCTAAGCAAGTCTCTATTGCCACGGCGTTAGAGTGCATATTCTGATATTTTATGCACCGTAGCCGCTTAATACATATTACATATATCTGATGGCGACTGTACAAGTTCTGTTTAGTACCTAAAAATGACGTTTAATATTTTAGACAACAAGATGAGGCATTGTGCGTAGTTCCACAATACGTACTAAACAAATGTAGTGGATATTTTTCACGAAAACGTCCTTATTGAAATCGCTCTCATTGACAATGTGATGTGATGAATATTAAATTTGATTAGACAGCAATATAAATTACGACGTTTCCATGAAAATGGGATAGAAATAGACTTTCGCTACATCTGTACCTTCAAGGTATCGTGCTGTTAATCTTTTACTTTGAATGTTCTGTTTAGGTGTAAAGTCGTTGAGTGTGGGGTACAAAATGTTCTGACTTCAAATAATCGGCAGTGAAAAGGTTGAGCACGAATGCACGGGTGCGTAGCATGTTAATTATAACAACGCCAAACATTTTTACACATAGGTTGGCCTATTAGACAAACCTATCAAAGGATCTACAGATGATAGTGAACAATCTTTACTCTTCGTATTTTCACGGAAACATCCGAACTTATCTTTCTGTCTCAATAACCTTCAAAACAATGGATAGTGAAGTTCATTGTTACAGCTATATGAATTCGGATGTTACCGTTAAAATCCGAAAAGATGCATTGCATCTGTACAAAACATTGCATTTAGAAATCAATATTAAGTCCACAGTTCATAGTCTATCATAAGCAACAGCCGTCTCATAGCATTGAGGCCGTGTCACCATCCTAACACGTAATCCAGGGCCTTCGATATGAGGCCGTTGGATCGCTGCGGGACGGGCGCGGACGGCACAGGCGTCGGGCAGAGCGAACGGGCGCCCTGGGTTTGCCTGTAAAAGGAAAATAAGCAGTTTATGGATGACTCAACTTTTTCTGTCTGTTATTGCCATATTTGACACATTACTGCGATCGCCAACCCGCTTGCCCAGCGTGGCGATTATGGGCATTTACCTCCTAATGATTATGATTGCCATGGTTGCAAAAATTAACTTAAATTATGCAAGCATTCATGTAGTGCATGTATGTAAGTGGCCCATTATAGGAAGGGCTTATTAACACCAGATAAATGTATCCTTGCATAGTTTAAGTAGCATAATTTTGCATAAAATTTCAGTTCATTTCATTTCATTCACCCTTATAAATATCCGTAAAAGCCACATCATCAGCCTATAATCAGTCCTATTTAAATATTTATCACACGGGTTACTCACGTAATTTAAGTCGATAATTGCTCGACATGTTTCGATCCATTTAGAGGATCCTCATCATGGAGTATCCGTGACCAAAGCCCGACGAGTATAATTCTAAAATATAACCAGTCCATTGCTAGACAAAGGCCTCTCCTATTGCCTAAGCGTACGGACTTTAGAGGTAAATATCCATAATCGCCACGCTGGGCAAGCCGGATGGCGATCGCAGTAGTGTGTCCACTCCACTAATGATGATGCTCATCATCAATCTTCAATAAATAAATGGTCAATGACAGTTCGAATCCCCCTTAGTTGACTCTTACGACACCCATGGGAAGAGTTGGGCTGACAAATGTATTCTTACTACCGTCACCACGGCCATAAAAAAAGCCAATGATGCTTTATTTACTTGTGCAAGACAAGATATTGAAGATATAGAGTTATGCTGATCCTGACGGCAGGTAATATCTGGCGATCGCTCAGCGTCATTGCACACTCGTAACACGCGTGCGTTGTAATAATGTCGGTCTGCTTTTGCTGAGCACCATTGCTGGCTCATAGCACACATGCCTTGCAATAACGACATTTTTTTTTATGTAAGGTCCTGGCAGATTATTATTGATGTTTGCCGTATGTCCATGCTGAGCCTTTAAATTGAATTGATTTGAATTGTTTTTACTTTAATTTAGGCTACATGCCAAATATTGTAATTACCATGTATGTTGTGGGAAAGAATGAAGTGTTTATCTATACCATATTTCACTTGAAAGTAAAAAAAGGTAAACAAACCTGCAATCTTGCATTATTTCATAATCACGTACTTTCGTAACGTAACACAATCTTGGTTTTATCACCAACTAAAAAGCTTAAACCTGAAGTTCACATACATTTTTCGTTAAAATTATTGATATTTATTTATTAGTATTCTCGTAAAATAGTACATTACGACACAAGTGCGAAAAACATGAAATTGAAAGTGTTTTAAATCGACACGAGTTACGAATTTCGTTTTTGCACGTGTCTCGTACGACGTTTTTTAGTGCAGATGGCCCTCCGAAGTTTTGGACCTGCTGTAAAATGACACACTTCTCGCACTAGAGCCTAAAAAACGTCGCCATCTGTACTAAAAATATATCTGCGAAGATGTTTCACGATATATGTCAAAGGCGTCAAATTCTATGGAAAGTCAGCCATATTTGTTTACCTTTTTTTCAACTGTTAAATGGTATATCCAGGGCTCGGATACCGGTTTTTACTCCATACAAAAGAACGGTTCAAATTTCGTTCTTTTTTGTTCTTCGGTATATCAATTCTTGTTAATGGAGTAATTTAAAAATACGACGTTGGTAATTTCATAACATTTCGAGTACTACATAAAGAATATAAAACATTTTAAATATTGGGCTATTTCGAGGTTCTCGAAAAAAACCGGTTCCGAGCCTTGGTTTTATCACCAACTAAAAACCTCAAACCTGAAGTTCACATACATTTTTCGATAAAATGATTGATATTTATTAGTATTCACGTAAAAAAATATCTGCGAACGTGTTTCACGATATGTGTCAAAGGCGTCAAATTCTATGGAAAGTCAGCCATATTTGTTTACCTTTTTTTCAACTGTTAAATGGTATATCCACAGAATTAGATTTGGATAGAAGAAACAAGTTCATTCATTTGTATGGCGGCCAAGCGTGTCAGATTTTGTACTGAAGTTGTTACTTGCCTATGATTTTAAATATGTCTCAGGGGTAATACTAATGGGTATTCATATTTTTTTGTGTTGTTGCAATTAATATTACTTAAGGCAGCATTATTAATGTTTTTGTTCACTTCAACTTACAAAATTTGACGCCCGAAAGCTGCAAGATGCGATTAAAGACGGACAACTCAGTGGATTTCATTAGACACGCTAAGTAGATACGTTTGCTTGATCTATGGTATATATGACATCTGTGGGTATATCTATCTGTGTAGTGTAGGTAGTCACCTGGTGACGCTCGGACTCGTCGGCTGCCGCGGCGGCTCCCGGCACTCGGTGACGCCGACCATGACGCCGGGCAGTACCTGGCGCCCACTCAGAGCCATGGCTCGCTCTTTCTCGGCGCGCGTTGCGTAACGCACGTGCGCCCAGTTACCTTGCGTTGGGTATTGCTTGTCTGTAAATGTAAACAAGACTTTGAATAGCATTCTATTATGGGGTTTCTCACTACTTATTGAGAGGCCTCATGAGGAAATTGCTTATGTTGCAATTTTCTCGCAGCACACAAGCAAACCGTTTGTTAGTCGTATACCTCGAAATCATAAAATCCTTGTAGCTTTTCACATTTTCGCGTTTCGCCGCGATCTCAAAATTTCTTAACAGTTTTTTTTTCTAGTAGAATTATTTCTGGTAGCCAATTACAATGGTGTATAAAATTCTTAGCATATTTACTTTCTTGCCTTTTTTCATTGTAATTGCTTTTCACCTCAATAGATATTTGCTTGTAACGCGTTATTACATATCGCGCAGAACCAAAGTAAAAGATGTAGGTCTCCGGATCGCAGAAACTTAAGTGGCAGTGGGCGGCGTAGAACCGATGGCCGTTGGAGCGGAAAGGTTCTCGAGTTTTAAATGAATCAAGTTCACACGGAGGGAACATTTCTGTATTATTGTATTAATTTGCTACTGTTGCAAACATCTATTGAAAATAAATGTGGCTAACTAAATAGGCTATTAATAATACATGCTACATCAAAATTTGCTACTATTGTAAAAATCTATTAAAAATATATGCGAATAACAAAATATACCACCGATATTTCATGCAACAAAAAAATACGCTATCGCGGCGAAACGCGAATAGGTGAAAAGCTACAAGAATTTTGTGATTTCGAGGTATACGACTAACAAACGAAGCAAACTGATATTTGTGCTTCTTTAAAGACCCGGCCACGACATTGGTCTAAGGCAACCAGCGAATCCATGAGTTGGAGCGGGATGCCGATATGGGTATGAGAGGGAGCACGTATGGTTTTCCGCTAAGCCGGTCACCTAGACTAATGTCGTGGTTGCGGCATAACAGGCAAATTAATTTAGTACAAAAAATTCTGTGTAAGAAAAAAATTCAAAAAGACAGTCTTATAGGATGGTTTTTTTTTGAGACTGGTGCCCTATAAAGGGTTACTACCAGAAAAAAAATCAGATCAGCTCTATAGCTTCCACCACGCTCGCGTGTTATTGTTATTGCATTGACGCACTTATCTTTTGTATTGACTCATACAAAAAATTCATAAGACCCTCTTGACCAGATTAGTTAATCACTTTTTCTGCAAAAGATTAATTTCTGGAACATAACATAAAACATTAAAAATGGGTGTGTGTTATATCTAAAATTTCCTCACCTAAAATGGCACCACAGTTGCTGAACCTTGCTAACACTGTATTTGCAGCATTAGGAGGGAATCCAAACACCGTCACCCAGTACTCCTCTTGCTCCTGGCTACCATCCCATGCTGCCGGGTTCATAGATCCATTCATATTGTTTGCATATGAATTGTGTAGAACTGAATTATTATAGAAACTTGGCTCTTGGAACAGTGACTTGTTTACAGAGGGTTCATTGCTTTTGATTGTGTCAAACAAGTCCTCTATGGGAGGTCCAGTGGTCTTACTGTTGTTGTAAGACAGATTTGGAGGATTATATGACATGTTTTGTGGATTGTATGATGTGTTTGGTGATGTGGGGGGATTTGCAAACATGTTTTGCTGGTTGTACAGGGCCTGCTGATGCATGGAGAGGTTTTGACGGTAATGTTTCTGATCTGGAGTGGAAGTTTGAGTTGGGCTTGTAGGTGAACCTGAAAAAAAAGGTAGGTTACTAGTGATTAAGAAATTCAATATTGTGAATTATCAGAATATTATATTTGTAATGGAAATGCATGCATCTGAGATGGCAGTGTACAATCTGAATATCATTCATGGAGTTCAAATGGAGGTCCTAAACCCTTGGTTATGGGATAGCCTGTTACACTGAATTGGTTTTGATATACAATACATTTTTGACATGATACATTTAAAAAAAATAGCTTCACACCTTCATTATAGTAAACATATTTAAAGTTTTCATAAGCTGGTAATGCAATTCAGCAGCTTCCTGTATTAGCTAGTTCTAGATTCCCAAAATCATGTACCCAAAACCAAGTTATTACCATATATGAATTCACATTCAGATTATTAATTTATTACATACACACTTATATTCAAGATGAGAAAGAAATAACTTAAAACCAAAAAATATAGCTTATTATGAAACATTATAGGTTATGCAAATCAACATTTAGATGGCAACAATGTATAAGGTGCAGTGTTAAAGATTTGTGCATAATTTAGCACCTTTTATTTTGATGCTGTCAATTTGTAATACAATATTAATTTCATTAATTTGCTGCAGGTCCAGGATATTGATAATTTTTCTATACAAAATTACTGGTTCATTATTTATTTTTTAATCATATAAACTAAAACTAAGGAAATTATTCCAGAACACTTGATTGAGGTCTACTTGAAAAGAATATTACAATTAAAAATGTTGGGCATTTTCAGGGACGTAAAAGCTACTGATATTAAATCCCTGGTGCAGGCAAAATAAATAATATAATGAAATTTGAGGTAATCCTAATCAAATCAACCTGTATTACATACTGACAACTTGCTCTTATCTCAAATACAATCAACTACAACGTTTAATAACCTTTTACCTCATATGCATACTAATTTTCTACTTACATGTATCTAAAATATCTGCTGCAGTGCAGTCTTTGATGTTAAAGACTGCATTGCAGAAGATATTTTACTCTAACGTCATGACTAGTTACAAGATACCTATAATTTTATTGTAGTGTTAGTACTTTTAGTTTTAACTTACCAAACGCAAGGTTCCGGCCCTTCGTAGGAGATAAGCTATTTGTTCTAGGAGTAGTAGGAGGGTTAATTTCCCCCAGAAGGAAAGGCGGCAGGTATCCCACATTCGGACTTCCCGATGGTGAGTGTGTTGGACTTCCAAGTGTCATTGGCTCCATTTTATAACTAATATTGGAACTTTTATTTATTTACCGACTTTAGTATTTTGAATATACAGCGGATATTATTACTGTTTCGTCAGTTCTTTTAAGAAAGAAGTACCGACATAACTGAGGCGGTTACAGATTACAGAAAGTAGAAAAATGCGATTCAGACAATCCGCATTTTGACAGAAAACGAACAGCGGTTTGTTGACGTTTAAAATAATGTTGCCATAGATAACACAATTCTTCTCAAATAGTAGTTTCGGTTGACAGTGGACTTGACTGTATCGAGCTACGGTTCAATAAAGTAAATAATGTTGTTGTTCCTACGGCAGAATGGGCAGATGCATAAGGCCTCCACAAGATCCTAACACACCTTTTTATCTTGAGCAAACTTCTTAGCTTCATCTAGTTCAGAGTAACGGTTCGCAACTATACACTTCTTTAGTAGAAAACAAATAAGTTGTAAACAAACCTAAAACAAACTTGCATTATTTCAAAGCACAATCTTGGTTTCATCACCGACTTAAATCTTGAGTTCACATAGTTTTTAGTTAAATTTTATCGATGTTTATTTTGATTAACGTAAAATATATCTGCCACGTTTTCCACGTTATGTGTCAAAGACGTCAAATACTATGGAAAATAAGCCACATTTGTTCACACTATTTCGTTTTCTACTGGCGAGTATAGCTCTCCACACTTCTTGTCCACGTGTTTGCAAGGCATCTACGAGCTCACTTTCCTACTTGAGGTGTCCACTCAAAGCCGATACTGGGCGCCCTTGTTTGATATTCCTCTTTGAAGGGTATGCCTGAACCATCTCCACTTCTGTGGCGCTACTTCTTGAGCGATTGGAGACTGTTGGCATATATTATTCAACTCCTTGTTCTTTACAGTCGATCAGAAGAACTGATGAAGCGAAGGATCGGCCGAAGGGACCTATTGACAAATTTATTTGCATGTAGCTTTCGAAGTTTCGATCTTCGCGGTAGAAAGTGACAAAAGGGCTGGTCTTTTGTCACTTTCTACCGCGAAGATTGAAATTTGTTTCATTTTGCGAACCCTGCTGAACGAAGTCCTGGAAGGTGCCAGGCAATCCGACATGACAAGTATGTTCAATAATGTCCCATATGCTATTGCAAGTCAGATGAATTATATATTTGTCAAACTGTAAGTTTACCTTTCTTCTTTCAGTTTCTAGAGCCCTACCGCGAATTTCTAAATCTGTAATTTTCAAGGATTGATATGACGCCTTCATTGGAGTGACAGAGGCAAGTATGAAGAGATATTCATCAAATGTTCATTTGTTTATACTGTTATATTTTGTATTTTATACGGTTATACTCTGTCCAGCTCGTCAGTAGAAAAAGGTGAATAATTAAATTGTTCTATAGACAACCAACTTTCCCACCAACATTTTTTAAATTTGTCGTTTTTTTACTGACAAGCAGGTCGGAATATCATTTAACCATTCAAAAAAATGGTCTTTTTTTTTCAAAATTTTTACTTTTCTCTTAGTTAGTAGATTTTTTGTTTCCAAAACGGGTAACATTGTTTGTCGGTTGAAATTCGAATTTCGACGAGCGTTTATAAAGATAGTCATCGGTATTTCCATTTCATAAAGACGAACCACAACCACTTATAATTAGCTACATTATCGTATTATATTGTAAAACACCATTTTAAAATAAAAAATAGCAAACTGGAGGGTTATGCATTATTTTTTTGTATAATTTATGACAGAGATGTAAAACACGTACATTTGGCAACATTATTTGTGCTAAAGAATTGTCAAAATTTTCAGTCAATCAAACAAACATGGATTCTTCTCAGAGTGAGGAATCAGAAAAATCTTTGAATAATGACAGTGATATGACGAAAACTTGTAATAGTATTCCAAAAGCCATGTTAGGACATAGTTACAATATCGTTCATAAGCTATTCAACAGAGAGGTAAGTCTAAACTAGATTAATATGAGGTTGTTTACACGATTGAACGCTTGTATTTTTTTTGCATTGCTATTGAGGCTCAATTTTACCTGGCGACATCTCAATGTATTCACGTATTGATGTGACCTTAACCATAAGAATTGAACCAGACATGCTACATGAGTGTCTTATTGTTCATATCGTGATATAATAACTTTAATTAATAATGTCTGTAAGGTTGATTTTAGGAGTATGTCATGCACTGTGTTCTCAGATATACTTGATGCCTTCAAATAAATTTACAGGATATGACTATTTAAAACCCATTCATGTGTTACTCCATCCAGTCCAAGAATTTGAGTAGCTGCTGTTTAATCAGTGTTTATAAAATATGGGAATGATAGTGAAAAATATCTAGTAAAAACCGGATTAAACATTAGCTGTCCCAGCTATGTAATTGGACTTGGAATCACACCTATGCTGTTTACATTTTTGTGGAAATAAATTTATATTTTCTTCATACAATTTTTTGGAGACTTACTCCTTTTTATAATTTTAAGGCAGAAGTGTGTATACATTGTATAGTTATATAGAGTGTAACAAAGCTATTGAAAATCTTTTTAAGGGTCCTATCAATTCTAGAATTATAACCAAAGTATTATGCAACCTTAAACTGTTCACCCCTTCTGTTACACTCTGTATATGGTCAACAATCTGTATAAGTTTCTTGCATTATCTAGTTTTATTTTACTATACACCTAGTTCACACTATAGCCTATGTGGGATGAATAGGCCTAGATAAATTTGAATGATAAAAAAATACTAAAGGAACCATAGATAGGCACATCATTGTCTTATTTACTGCAAAAATGATAAATGTTTGCCATTTACAACATGTAGGAAAAATGATAAATGTTTGCCATTTACAACATGTAGGTTGTCCAGTTAACAAACTAAATCTCTACCCCCTTATTCATAAACATCTGCTAATTTAGCAAGCCTCTAAGTATTGTTTGTCTTTTTCGGTCTTATCAATATGTCCACAAGAGTGAAAGGGACAAACAATACTTAGCGGCTTGTTAATTTATGAGGTGTTTATTAGATAAGGGGGCCTACTCTAAGGGCAAGCAATACATGCATGCACCTTCTATAAGAATACCTTTCAGTTTTCTGATATAGTGAGACAGCTTTAGTATTTGTGTAACACAACACACAATTTTTTGAATTGTGTTTTTTGGAAATAGTCACACTAGTTTATACTATATAAATTATAAATATTAGATGTCATATACCAAAGAAAAAAGACCAAGATCACCAACATCCAAGACGGGGATCAATCCCACATACTCAGCTTTTACAGCTGATGCCTGTGCCACTCTCCGACTTGGTCTTAGAAACTCCAGGTCAAATTTCTTAGGTATATGCAATCTCTTAGAAGGCTAGGCGCCTTTGACTACACTTTACAGGCAAGCAATACATGCATGCACCTTCTATACAAATACCTTTCAGTTTTCTGGTATAGCGAGAGAGCTGGTGCTGCCATCTATATCTATTTGATATGAGGCACAAAAATTCAGATCATCTTTCTAGTTTCAACAATTTAGGCATGTTGATTAATGTGAGTCAAGCCCTTCAAACAATACTTGTAATAATATTTTCCTGTAGACTCTAGGTTGCACATCCCGTCGCTACAATGATCGGGGCCGCAGAATCTTCGAGCGGATCCCGCCGCGGCTGCGGTTTTGCCTCATGGATATCGTGCCCATGTCCTACTTCAGTAACCATGTCTTCATGGGATTCTCCCAGTGCGGACAGTATCTGCTTAGCTTCACCTACAGCAACGGGTCACAAGTTTATTTTAGGGAGAATGCTAAATTTACGTAAGTATTCAGGTCGTAATTTATAATTTCATTCTAACACGATGTGGGGGATACTTTATACTTAGTTGAGTAGTGACCAGTGTTTGATTTATGAGATTTTATGGGTTTATGATTGAGAAACTTGGATGATCTATGTCCATGAACATCTCCAGTGATATTGATCGCTCGAGCCTAAGGAGAGACTTGTCTCCTTATGTGTGTTCTATCACTTGTGGAATAGATTGTGCTCTGAAGGCTTTTTGGGAATAATGCCACAATTACAGCAGGGCATTCATTAAATCCTTACGGCTCGGCCACGACTTTGAGCGAATTGCGGCGCCGCAAGCGTTTTATATGTCCATTGCGCGGTCGAGACGCGCAGCGCACTGTGGTTAGTTGAGACCACACGCAATGAATTTCAAAAACCGCTGACGCTGCCGCCGCCGCTCAAAGTCATGGCCGGGCCGTTAACTACACTCTATTGGCTGAAGGAACTCCCTGTCGAGATTAAGTTAGCTTTTCAGTGTAGACGCACCTGGGACAGCTGCGACAAAATGTATGAAACAAACGCGTTGGTACTCGTACAGTCAAAACTCGTGTAGGTGCACGCGCATCATTCTTGTGAGATAAGACATGCCAGGGTAACTGTGCGGTCACCGGAGCGGGGGGTCCGCACTTTCGGTGGAAGGCAGGGTGTGTCCATGCTGTATGTTAGTACTATTTATTATGTAAGTAGATGTAGACGTCTGTAAATCAAACTTAAAAACATTTTTTTCCAGTCTCCACTTCCTATCATGGGTGCCTGGCAGAGTGGTTCGCTCGGTGCACCGCGTGCCTCTCTTCGGTGGAGACGCGGTAGATAGCCGGCTGACCATATCTATGGCGCAGTGGAAGCACAACCCTGGAGTGCTGGTCATATATGGCTTGCCGTGAGTCTTGCATTGCTGTCCTATTGTTGTTTTGGGCGAATATCGACGCCGCGTTACCCAGTTATGCTTACGATCTATTGTGGCAGTGGTCCTTCCTAAAAAGTCTATTTAAAAAAACTATATTGTTGCTTATAATGAACAACGCTGTATAAAATAATACTTGGTTCGAATTTGAAGTTCTAATTTCTCGTGCTTCATTATTAGAATTGAAATTACGACACTGTAGCATCTTGAAATGAGCGTCAAATTATGTTTTTTTTAACAAGCCAATAATAAAGCCACATACATTTTATTTGACCGCAATAATTTGTTTTTCTAGTTTGTAAAAATAACTAGGTATGTTTATCTGTAGTCTGGTTTTTGGGCACTGTCATGCAAAGCGAGATGTAATTGTTATTTTATTCATCATAGTTATTTTATTACTTGAACAAAATGTTGCTTGGCTATTTCACTAAATATTAACGTCCTATTCATTACTAATACTACCAACCATTTGTAATTATTTATATATCCATGTAGCTCGCAGACAATGTGAAAATCCCGGGCTACAACTAATCACAAATGATTAGAATGTTGCATACCTACAGTATTATACAGGGTGACTTCAAATTGGTGATGCACAATAATAAAACATGATCTATTAATGGTTTTGATCAACTTTTACTATGAGACCAAATATGAAAACTCAAGAAAAAAATCGATGCTTCCATACATTTTGGTCAACTGATCTTAGTACATTTCTATGTAAGTGTCGGTTTTTTTCTTGAGTTTTCATATTTGGTCCCATAGTAAAAGTTGTTCAAAACCATTAATAGATTCATGTTTTATTATTGTGTATCACCATTTTGAACTCACCCTGTATATCGTCGGCTGACAAGCAAAACTCACTATAAAAACTGTCACTATTCTTAGCAACCTCGTATGTAGCTCTTGTGTCAAAACTGAGATACGACGTATTTCAAGTAGGTATTTGTTACTTAGTGACTTTTGATTGTCAACCGACGATATACCGTACCAGTTACTTGGCGGATTCTTCTCTGGTTTACGACTATTGAATAGTGCTTGTTGCTAAGTCTATAAATAATCGTTTTTTACTGTAACCACGCATTACACTTCTAATACGTCATATTTGAGCCAAGAATTTTCTTTCAGGGACTCATGTACGGAAAGATCTCACCTTAGTGTAGTAGGAGTGCCGCGGTTGGGTTGCAGAAAATGCGCTGCTATGGCTAAAGAAGAAGGTAAACAAATATGTTCCTTACTGAAAAAAACTGGCGTTATTGTAACATCAATTTGCCACTTGTCCCTAGATTACTGTTTTTTTAGCAAAACGTACAATTACAAAACCTTTATCTTGCCTTCGATTGAACATGTTTTCATTTAATGCTCTCATAGGAAATTGTTGAAAACAGGTGAATGCGCGACATTTTGTTTCTTTGTTCATCATCACAATTCTTTCAGATGTTCAAAATTGGGGCCAAAGGTGTCTGGAGCACAACTTCGCGATTCATACAAAATTCTTCTGTACATCCGACTCGAGCGTATACGAGCCAGTAGTTCAACTCGCGTACTCCAACCAAATCATCATTTACACCGACTTCATACACATACTCGAAATAGACTTCGTCAAACCTGACCAAGAAAGACATATGGAAATTGATGACTGTAAATCCTCATCAGATAGAGATGAGACTAATTATATTTATACCAATCCAAGCACACCAGCTTCTGACGTATCAGCTGTCTTCCATTCCCCCAAATACCAGAACACAGTTGTTCAAAACATTTTAGAAGACTTCTCCGATTTAGATGCAGAACCTTTCCAAATGTCAAAACCTGTTCAGTTACCTGACGTGATGGGGCAGGAATTGTGCATACAGGCGTCCTCAATATCCTACAATCTAGTCGAGGAATGGGAGGGCCCATCACCTTCTATTAGGACTCTAATATCACCTCCCTTGAGATCCCCCCGACGACGACCAGCGGAAAGTATGTCCCGCTTCAACGAAACGCATAGAATCAAAGCGGACAAAGCTTACGAATTCGTAGAAGAAACTGAAACGAAATGCGAAAAGTTAAGTATCTTCAGAAAACGAAGGCTAGCCGATAAAAAGTATGAGTTTTCTGAGGACAATAACGAAAATATAGTTCCGTTTAGAGTATTAAGAAGTAATAGGAAATATTTTACTGGAAGCACAAGCAAAATGCGACGGCCAAAGTCGCCGCCGGTTGAGGTTCTCAGGGCGCACAATCAGATTAGTAGACCACAATCGCCGACCACAAGTGAGAAAGATCAAGGTCTATCATGCTTGGAATCTGATGACAAAAGCGAATCTGAGTACAGGGTGATGGAAATGCTCGACGACGGCTCTCTAAAAACAGTAGCAGTTCACGATAATACTTCGAAAACGTTATCAGAGTGCCCAGTAAACGCGCACGACCCGTATTTGGTCCATTCGGAGAATTCTCAGTGTAGCAAGTTTTTCACGAGATATTTTGTCGAAAGCGACGACGAAATCACATCGATCGTCACAGATTCTGAAGGTAAGTAAATTGAATAACAATAGTAGAGTTTCATCCGAGGCAAATATTCTACTTTTCATGTCTACTGTTAATTAAAATAAAAAACATGATTATCATTAATTATGTGCAAATAATTTATTTTACCTATTTGACATGTGACCAACCTCCACCCTATTCGCAATGGCCACCTGTCGCGGCCGAGTAAATTGTATCTAATCGAGATGGCCATGCTGAAACGTGAAACAAATGTCATGCTGTTTTACTCTACGGCGGATTCCATGACAATAAAAAAAACTTTCCTTCTTTGGTATGAAAACCGCTACTTTCCATCTACTCGTGAAAACGGAACTTTCAGAACAGTAGAGATGATTTTTTTTGTATTCCGCCGTACGAATCGGCCAGGAAATCCCACTTACGGTCGACGTCGACGTAACAAACGCAATCGTGTTCCAGACGACTGCATATCGGGATACCACGTGGCCTTGCATTTGACGGCTCACGGGGCGGGCTACGCGCCGCTGCAAGGTGTAGGCACCGGCGCGTGGGCGCGCATCGCCAGCGCGCCGCAGCCGCTCACCCTGCGCGCGCAGCAGCGCAGCCTCGACACCGAGCTGCTGTGCAACGAGGTCAGTGACCCTCGCCAGCCAGACTACATCGGGTACAGATGGTCCTATTCTGACGCCGCTGCAGGGTGTAGGCACCGGCGCGTGGGCGCGCATCGCCAGCGCGCCGCAGCCGCTCACCCTGCGCGCGCAGCAGCGCAGCCTCGACACCGAGCTGCTGTGCAACGAGGTCAGTGACCCTCGCCAGCAGACTACATCGGGTACAGATGTACTATATCTGACGCCGCTGCAGGGCGTGGGCACCGGCGCGTGGGCGCGCATCGCCAGCGCGCCGCAGCCGCTCACCCTGCGCGCGCAGCAGCGCAGCCTCGACACCGAGCTGCTGTGCAACGAGGTCAGTGACCCTCGCCAGCCAGACTACATCGGGTACAGATGTACTATATCTGACGCCGCTGCAGGGCGTGGGCACCGGCGCGTGGGCGCGCATCGCCAGCGCGCCGCAGCCGCTCACCCTGCGCGCGCAGCAGCGCAGCCTCGACACCGAGCTGCTGTGCAACGAGGTCAGTGACCCTCGCCAGCCAGACTACATCGGGTACAGATGGTCCTGTATTAGCCGCTCACCACCATCCCCAAATGACGGCCGACCGACCCACCATTGTGGGATGCGACCAGGCCTCAGCTGCAGTAGCGGAAACGCGGGTGCAGCCACCATACTCCTGGAAGAGTATCGTTTGTATATTCATGGTCCTGTATTTGACGGCGTGCGGCGCAGCCTCGACACTCGACACCTAGCTGCGGCGGCTTTCACTCGTCAGCCAGCCTACTTTTTAAAGTTTTTTTAACTGGCTATAATTGCTGTTCAGCAGATTCGAGAGTAACAAAAAATTACACGTGATTTGTCTGATGACCCCCCAATATGGTGATAATTGGTGATTTTTTTCTTGACTCAATATACAGTATCTTTACCGATTTGTAACCAAGTTTGTACCCAATCTGGCTACAAAATGGGAAAGTTATTCCCATTTCATAGCTGGCTACCAGGCGGGAAACCATATTTCCCATTTGGCAGCCACCTACCTAATCTGGCTACAAAACGGTACTAAAGGGTAAATTGCCCTTTCGGTGGGAGTCACGATCTAGGGTTAGCTAAGTAATAGAGGCAACTGGTTAAATCCATATTTTTTAACCGGTTGCCTTCGTCCTTACCAATTCTCAGGTAAACACCTCACACTTTGTACCGCCGAAATATGAGTCGGTTAACTTCAAACTCAGATAAATCCACTCTAACCACTGGAGCGATTATTGAAAAAAAGTGATAATTCGGTGATTTTAAAGGCAGATTATGTTTATTATGACTAAAGCAATAAAAAAATCGATCCTGTTCGACAAACTCAGCTTAAAAACCATCTAAACTAGTGTATCCTTTTCAAAAAATATGATTTTTGTTTGGATTTACCTTCATTTGATATAATCATTTGCAATTAATCTATCTTTGAAAAAACTCAGTGAGGATTTATATAATTTTGATTTATCATATCTGGATTTATCAAGATTTGAAAAAATTGACGACGCAAAATTGACGTCGACTGACAGCCATATTGAACAAACTACCTTCGCTGATTGGCTTTAATGGACTTGCCTTCATTTGTAACAAACTGTCATATGGATTTACCCGAAAAAAATCTTACGAAATGTCAGAAATGGATTTACCCGAGCTTGAAGTTAACCGACTCATATATATATTGTGTAGGAATGAGAATAGAATGCGTATTTATTAGAAATCCCTGATTTAATTTTAGTCGAAATCATTTATGTAATAAAAATTTGTTTAGGTATGCGGTCGGCTGTGCAAGCTAAACGGGAAGAAGTTCATATACTGCTTTGATTGGGGTTGCCATGTCATCGACGTGTGTCAGAGCAGCGGCTGCTTATCAGGGGTGAGTATGGACCATTTACTTATTGACTTATATTTGTTGTCCTTACGACCATATATAACATGGATGTTTAAGGCCAGCTGAGTTTCTTGCCGGATTCTTCTCAGGCAGTGGCCTAGGGTTAGAACCGGAAGTAGCTTTTTTTTAACTCTCATTCGCTATTTAGTTTAACGATTCAAAAGAGCTCGTTGCTGGGCGTAATTGAATAAAGAATATTTTGACTTTGACATCTCAAAAATGGCCTCAAAAACAATTGTTCAATTGTGCCAAGATGGGAAGGACATAGCGTTTTTCTTAACACCACGCATATTTCCGTGCAACATCGTTGACAAATGTTTATAAAGGGCCCAAAAATAACGCAAGATTTGAAATCAATGGAAAATACTTACTTCTGTTTGATTTTTTTATTTCTTGATTTAATCATAAAGTACAAGAATAGGGTTCAGTATCGTAAAGCACGCCGAGAAATTACTACCAAGGCTTTGCTGTGCCATTAAACTCTTTTGATCAAATGTTCTATGAAATTTGTATAAATATGGCTGAATTTCGTTGCTGCAGCGTGGAAACACCTCTTTCAAACCATGGGTGATAGAGAGCTTGAGATATATAACTTTGACTGTAAATAACTCCATAAAAACAAATCAATTATGTTAAATGGCAATATTTGGGATTCACTGAAATTAAGGGATAATGGCCAGAAAATGGAGACAAAAAAGTTATTCGTCTAGGTCTGTCTAGGTTGCAAGGTGATTTGCTGTTAATATCATCATCATCATCAGCCTATGATAGTCCACTGCTGTACGTAGGCCTCTCCTATTAACTATGCGTATAGACGCATTAGGAGGTAAATGCCCATAATCGCCACGCTGGGCAAGCGGATTGGCGATCGCAGTAATGTGTCCACTATGATAACGCTGCTGCCCATCATCGATCTTTTATCAAATAATGGTCAGTGACACTTCAATCCCTTAGTCGACTCTTACGACACCCGCAGGAGGAGTTTGGGGTGATGACAAGTGTATTCTTACTGCCGTCACCACGCGGCCCCACGGCTATTAATATAAATAGCCCTATTCTGTGTACTTTATATCAGGGAATAAAATAGAAATGGGTCAAAAAAAGTGAGCATTTTCATTAAATTTTAATCTTGCATTATTTTTGGGACACTCTTTAGAATATAGCCAATCAAAACTTTGACTTCAGTTATGCGCCATGTGGCTGTGGGCGAGCGACGACGCGGGCGCGTGCGAGCCGTGCCGCGCCATCAGCGCCGGCTGTCCCGCGCACCGTCTGCAGTACGCGGCCGAGGTGAGACGAAGTCGTCAGTCCTTTGACTTCAGTTATGCGCCATGTGGCTGTGGGCGAGCGACGACGCGGGCGCGTGCGAGCCGTGCCGCGCCATCAGCGCCGGCTGTCCCGCGCACCGTCTGCAGTACGCGGCCGAGGTGAGACGAAGTCGTCAGTCCTTTGACTTCAGTTATGCGCCATGTGGCTGTGGGCGAGCGACGACGCGGGCGCGTGCGAGCCGTGCCGCGCCATCAGCGCCGGCTGTCCCGCGCACCGTCTGCAGTACGCGGCCGAGGTGAGACGAAGTCGTCAGTCCTTTGACTTCAGTTATGCGCCATGTGGCTGTGGGCGAGCGACGACGTGCGAGCCGTGCCGCGCCATCAGCGCCGGCTGTCCCGCGCACCGTCTGCAGTACGCGGCCGAGGTGAGACAGAGTCGTCAGTCCTTTGACTTCAGTTATGCGCCATGTGGCTGTGGGCGAGCGACGACGTGCGAGCCGTGCCGCGCCATCAGCGCCGGCTGTCCCGCGCACCGTCTGCAGTACGCGGCCGAGGTGAGACAGAGTCGTCAGTCCTTTGACTTCAGTTATGCGCCATGTGGCTGTGGGCGAGCGACGACGCGGGCGCGTGCGAGCCGTGCCGCGCCATCAGCGCCGGCTGTCCCGCGCACCGTCTGCAGTACGCGGCCGAGGTGAGACAGAGTCGTCAGTCCTTTGACTTCAGTTATGCGCCATGTGGCTGTGGGCGAGCGACGACGCGGGCGCGTGCGAGCCGTGCCGCGCCATCAGCGCCGGCTGTCCCGCGCACCGTCTGCAGTACGCGGCCGAGGTGAGACAGAGTCGTCAGTCCTTTGACTTCAGTTATGCGCCATGTGGCTGTGGGCGAGCGACGACGCGGGCGCGTGCGAGCCGTGCCGCGCCATCAGCGCCGGCTGTCCCGCGCACCGTCTGCAGTACGCGGCCGAGGTGAGACGAAGTCGTCAGTGGCTATAATAGTACATTACGACACAAGTGCGAAAAACGTGAAATTCGAAACGTGTGGCGATGTTTTAAAACACGACAGACAGGGAGTATTTTAAATCGACACGAGTTACGAATTTCACGTTTTTCGCACTTGTTCGAGTTACGAATTGGTCTCGTACGACGTTTTTTAATGCAGATGGCCCTCCGAAGTTTTGGACCTGACGTAAAATTACACACTTCTCGCACTAGAGCCTAAAAAAGGCACCATCTGTACTAAAAAAAACAAAAACGAAATTCGTAACTCGTGTCGATTTAAAAGACTCCCTGTCGGTCAATCCCACAATGTCGTAACAGATGTGCTTACCATAGAAAAAATCAACTGCGAAAGACTCTGGTTGTCACGGGATTCGAACCCGCTTCCTCTGGATTGCCGGTCCAACGTGCTTCCAATTACACCAGACTACCTTCCGTCGATCACAGCGAATTTAGTCAATGGTATTGTGAAGCTAATCACTAGCGACATCCCTGTCGGTCGTGTTTTAAATCATCGACACTCGTTTCGAATTTCATGTTTTTCGCACTTGTGTCGTAATGTACTATTTTATACCTGACCTACTACCGCGAAAATCAAAATCGTAAATTTTGAGAATTTTTCTCTGTTACTTAAACGGAGGCATCATTAGAGTGAGAGACAAATCCTCGAAATTTACGAATTTCGTTATTCGCGGTAGGGCCGCTGGCTACGGTTACGTACGCTGCGGAGTGCGGCAGTATGGTTCCGATGTTAATCTTACTTCGTGGTCGGAAGGGCGTTGCTGGTGCATTACTCGAAAAAGTCCACCGATGTCCCGTACGAACACAGTTTTTCTCATAATTGTGGGTTTATCAAAGTCCTCTTTCGTGACTAGAGGAGTCAAAAAAGTCTCAAAAATATATGTAATAAACTAATAACTCGCAAGAAAACTCAAATTATCGAAATATACACGCGTTTGTACGGGACAGCCCATGGAATGCTCCTGCTACGGACGCAGAGACCGACGCTGATCTTCAACCGACTGCAAAAAAGGAGAAAAGCCTCAATTCGACTGTTTTTTATTGTTGTTACCTCAGAACTTCCAACTGGGTGAACCGATTTTGATGATTCTTTTTCATTTTAAAGTTGATACTCAGCGATTGGTCCCATTTTAAGTCATACATTTGCATTGTGCACAACAAATGGACGAATATCTCAATATCACGACAACCGATTTCGATAATTCTTTTTTTAAACGACTTCAAAACAGACCGTGATGATGGGATCTGGGAGAAATTGGTTGAAAGCAGTTTAAAAAAAATGGATAATGACTATATTTTTTTTATTTGCGAAGGGTTACATGTCGTGTACCACCACGGCGTTATCTGTGCTTTGCCAGCCGTTTGACGTTTGAGTAGTTGTGAATTATACCACTTGCTAATTAGACGTTTATATTTGACAGCAACACAACATAAGTGGTATAGTACGGCCGCTGTATATTAAAATAAATGTGGCATATTTTTAACAAATTTTTGAGAATATAACTTGTAATATCACTAATTTTTGTAATATATATTTAATTAAATTTAATTTTCAGTGCCTATTCGTCTGGGATTTGGTGAGCGGCGTTTATAGAACTGAAAAAGTTACTATGACGGAAGACTCGAGTCAAGAAGGTTCCAGAGGTAAAATACAGTCGTACCATAGTCAACACAGTTAACTGACCATTCGTGCATATATGCATCGCAATAAGGGTAACTAGTGGTCAGTTAAGTATGTTACTTACATTACAACGTAAGTACTATTTAGGTCCATATTAGAGGGTGAGTTGAACTAAACCGCCGGACATCGTTCAATATTAACTTTCAATGTAATGTTGATCACCTGCTGAGTAATGTTGGCCTGGGCAGTCTTTTAAGTGTGGTTAGTATAAATGCGATTCGCTTTATACCTGAAAACCTATTTAGATTCCAATACTTGTCAAAAAAATTGCCATTAAAATGAAATATTAGGTGGTTCGGTAAATTTTCACTTCTGTAAATGTTATAGGCCTATTTTATGTAGGTATATTGTTAAAGACAACATTTAAATCTACTTATTAATTTAAAAATCTTATTTAAATACTACTTAATAAATAAAAGATATTTAATTTTTTTTACAGCCTCTGTAGCCTAGTTGGTAGTGACCCTGCCTACGAAAGCTGGAGGTTCCGGGTTCGAATCCCAGCGAGGGCATTATTTGTGTATTTATTTATCACAAATATTTGTTCCTTGGTCATGGTTGTCTATGTATTTAAGTATCTACGAGTATAATATGTATCTTTCTATTATATTATATATATCGTCGCCTGGTACCTACATCACAAGCCTTAATTGAGCTTACCGTGGGACTAGGTCGATTTGTGTAAGATGTCCAAAGATATTTATTTATTTATTTAATTTAATTGTTTTATCGGAGAAAAGTTTAAATTACAATGGCAATAACTCAGGATTTAACAACATTAAAATTTGGTACCAATTAATAGTCTCGTAATGTGTGATGAAATTTTTAGGAAAACTGGTTAGGGTTGTTTTTTTTCTGAAACGTTACCATTGGTATTGTTTTTGACGTACATTGGAATCCGATTCAGTTTTTAGGTTTAGTATAATCACAAAGTACCCAAATATAGAGGGTCTGTTTCATAGAAGGCTCAAATAGTTCGAAATATGTTACAATAGATGTCACTAGGAGCACGATTGACCAGTAATAGATTTAGTTTTATTTGAAATCCAGATATTTACTACCTGTTAGTGCACAGTTTTAATTAATTTAGCATCATACATCGAAAATAGTCAAAACCACCCTTTCTAGAAGAGTAAATTAGTAAATACAAAAATTAACTATTTTTGGAATAAATTGATTTCAGCGCCATCTATTATTGCACGTACATATTTTTATGCGTTTTTCTCGATACGCGTCAAACAGTACACTACTCGAGTCTTGACAGCAATAATCTATAGATGTCGCTAAACAAAATCTTGCATATATTGATTTTAAATGTTTAAGGAGGTCTAAAAAACCGAAAAACTAATAAATACATACAAAAAAAAAGTAAAAAGTCCCTAAATCGCTAATAATAACAAAAAATACATACATTACAAGTCATATGCTAGGATTTGAACCCGTAACATAACAACTGATAACAATAAATAGCTGAGAGCCTACCGCGAAACACGTACGAAGTGTTGCCTCTCTCTCGCACTCGTGAATTCCACTATAAGTGTGACAGGGAGGCAACACTTCTTTCGTTGTTCGCGGTAGGGCCTCTGATTAGGGTATATCCGAATTATATAACAGATACATTGCGGCGCGGCGTTGCCGTTTAGTTGTCAGCATTCGCTTTGCTTTACCGTAATCTGACGAGCTGGCAACAAACGAAACGAGAGCCATAGAAAATTGAAGGTAATCTGAGCATTGCATTCTGTTTCTATTCTACGCTTCAATACCAAACTCACATAGCGAAATAATAATTAAACTCTTACTAATGGCACTCTATCAATATCATTGGCAATAAATAGCTCTACTCTGTCCAACATCCAACAAACTCTGTAAGAAAAAAAGGGCTAATACTAATTTTCTCTTATTGTGTCTACATTTTTTGAATTTGCCATTTGTGTCCATTCTAAGATCCAAGATGGCGGGAACTTTTTTTGCAATTTTCATCATTGTACTCGTTTCTGACTAATTCGCATACGTGGAATATCATTTTTGGGTCCATTCTAAGATCCAAGATGGCGGGAACTTTTTTTTTGTAATTTTCATCATTATACTCGTTTCCGACTAATTCGCATGCGTGGAATACGATTTTCGGGTCCATTCTAAGATTCAAGATGGTGGGAACTTTTATTTTGCAATTTTCATCATTATACTCGTTTCCGACTAATTCGCATACGTGGAATACGATTTCCGGGTCCATTCTAAAATCCAAGATGGCGGGAACTTTTTTTTGCAATTTTCATCATTATACTCGTTTCCGACTAATTCGCATACGTGGAATACGATTTCCGGGTCCATTCTAAAATCCAAGATGGCGGGAACTTTTTTTTTGTAATTTTCATCATTATACTCGTTTCCGACTAATTCGCATACGTGGAATACGATTTCCGGGTCCATTCTAAAATCCAAGATGGCGGGAACTTTTTTTTTGTAATTTTCATCATTATACTCGTTTCCGACTAATTCGCATACGTGGAATATCATTTTTGGGTCCATTCTAAGATCCAAGATGGCGGGAACTTTTTTTTGTAATTTTCATCATTATACTCGTTTCCGACTAATTCGCATACGTGGAATATCATTTTTGGGTCCATTCTAAGATCCAAGATGGCGGGAACTTTTTTTTTGTAATTTTCATCATTATACTCGTTTCCGACTAATTCGCATACGTGGAATAAGATTTTCGGGTCCATTCTAAGATTCAAGATGGCAGGAACTTTTATTTTGCAATTTTCATCATTATACTCGTTTCCGACTAATTCGCATACGTGGAATACGATTTCCGGGTCCATTCTAAAATCCAAGATGGCGGGAACTTTTATTTTGCAATTTTCATCATTAGGTATACTCGTTTCCGACTAATTCGCATACGTGGAATACGATTTCCGGGTCCATTCTAAAATCCAAGATGGCGGGAACTTTTTTTTTGTAATTTTCATCATTATACTCGTTTCCGACTAATTCTCATACGTGGAATACGATTTCCGGGTCCATTCTAAAATTCAAGATGGCGGGAACTTTTTTTTGCAATTTTCATCATTGTACTCGTTTCTGACTAATTCGCATACGTGGAATATCATTTTTGGGTCCATTCTAAGATCCAAGATGGCGGGAACTTTTTTTTTGTAATTTTCATCATTATACTCGTTTCCGACTAATTCGCATACGTGGAATACGATTTCCGGGTCCATTCTAAAATCCAAGATGGCGGGAACTTTTTTTTTGTAATTTTCATCATTATACTCGTTTCCGACTAATTCGCATACGTGGAATACGATTTTCGAGTCCATTCTAAGATTCAAGATGGCGGGAACTTTTATTTTGCAATTTTCATCATTATACTCGTTTCCGACTAATTCGCATGCGTGGAATACGATTTCCGGGTCCATTCTAAAATCCAAGATGGCGGGAACTTTTATTTTGCAATTTTCATCATTATACTCGTTTCCGACTAATTCGCATACGTGGAATACGATTTCCGGGTCCATTCTAAAATCCAAGATGGCGGGAACTTTTTTTTTGTAATTTTCATCATTATACTCGTTTCCGACTAATTCGCATACGTGGAATACGATTTCCGGGTCCATTCTAAAATCCAAGATGGCGGGAACTTTTTTTTGCAATTTTCATCATTGTACTCGTTTCTGACTAATTCGCATACGTGTAATACGATTTCCGGGTCCATTCTAAAATCCAAGATGGCGGGAACTTTTTTTTGCAATTTTCATCATTGTACTCGTTTCTGACTAATTCGCATACGTGGAATACGATTTCCGGGTCCATTCTAAGATCCAAGATGGCTGGAACTTTTTTTTGCATTTTTCATCATTATACTCGTTTCTGACTAATTCGCATACGTGGAATACGATTTTCGGGTCCATTCTAAGATTCAAGATGGCGGGAACTTTTATTTTGCAATTTTCATCATTATACTCGTTTCCGACTCATTCGCATACGTGGAATACGATTTTCGGGTCCATTCTAAAATCCAAGATGGCGGGAACTTTTTTTTGCAATTTTCATCATTGTACTCGTTTCTGACTAATTCGCATACGTGGAATATCATTTTTGGGTCCATTCTAAAATCCAAGATAGTGGGAACTTTTTTCTTGCAATTTTCATCATTATACTCGTTTCCGACTAATTCGCATACATGGAATACGATTTTCGGGTCTATTCTAAAATCCAAGATAGCGGGAACTTTTATTTTGCAATTTTCATCATTATACTCGTTTCCGACTAATTC
The DNA here is from genome assembly GCA_025490895.1 of Thaumatotibia leucotreta. Classification (NCBI taxonomy): domain Eukaryota; kingdom Metazoa; phylum Arthropoda; class Insecta; order Lepidoptera; family Tortricidae; genus Thaumatotibia; species Thaumatotibia leucotreta. Next base: position 134,472 of record JALPQI010000950.1, on the reverse strand, counting down.
GCATAAGTGGAATACGATTTCCGAGTCCATTCTAAAATCCAAGATGGCGGGAACTTTTTTTGCAATTTTCATCATTATACCTACTCGTTTCTGACTAATTCGCATACGTGGAATATCATTTTTGGGTCCATTCTAAGATCCAAGATGGCGGGAACTTTTTTTTGCAAGTTTCGTCATTGTACTCGTTTCCGACTAATTCGCATACGTGGAATACGATCAAGATGGCGGGAACTTTTTTTTTTGCAATTTTCATCATTATACTTTTTTCTGACTAATTCGCATACGTAGAATACGATTTTCAGGTCCATTCTAAGATCCAAGATGGCGGTAATTTTTTTTGTAATATTTGTCAATGTACTCGATTTCGACTAATTTATAAACGTGGAACCCTAATTTGGGGTTAATTTAATATCCAAGTGTTTTTATATTTAGCATGTTCTTATGAGTAGCGGAAATGCAGTACCTATAATGAAAAAAAAAACTGCACAAAAGTTCAAAAAAGGTGCCGCCATTTTGTATCTTACAATTGATGTACTTTTGGGCAGTTTATATCATTAAAGATACTCCATTTCCAATACATATACGTAAATAACCTTAGATCTTAAATTCGCCCTAAATTCGGGTTCCACGTTTGTAAATTAGTCGAAAACAAGTACAATGATAAAAATTACAAAAAAAAGTTCCCGCCATCTTGGATCTCAGAATGGACCCCAAAATCGTATGTGAATTAGTCAGAAACGAGTATAATGATGAAAATTGCAAGAAAAATGTTCCCGCCATCTTGGATCTCAGAATGGACCTGGAAATCGTATTGCAAGTATGCGAATTAGTCAGAAATTAGTATAATGATGAAATTTACAAAAAAGTAGCCGCCATCTTGGATCTTACAATGGACCCGGAAATCGTATTACACGTATGCGAATTAGAAACGAGTACAATGATGAAAATTGCAAAAAAAATTTCCCGCCATCTTGGATTTTAGAATGGACTCGGGAATCGCATTCCACGTCTGCGAATTAGTCGGAAACGAGTATAATGATGAAAATTGCAAAAAAAAAGTTCCCGCCATCTTGGATCTTAGAATGGAACCAAAAAAATTATTCCACGTATGCGAATTAGTCGGAAACGAGTATAATGATGAAAATTGCAAAAAAAAAGTTCCCGCCATCTTGGATTTTAGAATGGACCCGGAAATCGTATTCCACGTATGCGAATTAGTCGGAAACGAGTATAATGATGAAAATTGCAATATAAAAAGTTCCCGCGATCTTGAATCTTAGAATGGACCCGAAAATCGTAATACACGTATGTGATTTGTCAGAAACGAGTACAATGATGAAAATTGCAAAAAAGTTCCCGCCATCTTGGATCTTAGAATGGACCCAAAAATGATATTCCACGTATGTGAATTAGTCAGAAACGAGTATAATGATGAAAATTAAAAAAAAAAAGTTCCCGCCATCTTGGATCTTAGAATGGACCCAAAAACGATATTCCACGTATGCAAATTAGTCAGAAACGAGTATAATGATGAAAATTGCAAAAAAAGTTCCCGCCATCTTGGATTTAGAATGGACCCGGAAATCGTATTCCACGTACATGCGAATTAGTCGGAAACGAGTATAATGATGAAAATTGCAAAAAAAGTTCCCGCCATCTTGGATCTCATAATGGACCCGAAAATTGTATTCAACGTATGCGAATTAGTCAGAAACGAGTATAATGATGAAAATTGCAAAAATAAGTTGCTGCCATCTTGGATCTCATAATGGACCCGAAAATTGTATTCAACGTATGCGAATTAGTCAGAAACGAGTATAACCCAACTCTGTCAGGAATAACTAGGTACACTCTTCACGCTTCAAGTTCGTCTGTATACTCATTTTCACCCTGTATAATTATGTATGTAACACCCTGTATGTATACGTACGTATCTATCGGATCTATGATCACTTTGTATAACTATAAAACGAAACGAAAGAACTCGTGATTCTGATTAGAAAAAATGTATAAAAGTCCATATATGGAAAATTTTATAAAACGACAACAAAATAAAAACCCGCCCGTTTGCACCTTGTAAAACACTGTTTTTACAAAATCAAAGATTATGCGCAACAAAAAAATAAAAAAACAAAGTTTGAAAAAAAAGAAATAAAAGAACATTTTCAGCGCGAGTTAGGATTTGAACCTGGTACCACTGCTTCACAGCCGAACGCATGGACCACATAACCAACCTCCCTATATCGTAGTACGGCAAAATATGCTATGTGTTGCAAGTGATCATGCGTTTCGTTCGTGGCAAGGTAGTGTAAACTGTTTCAGAGCCATCTGTGCCAATGGACGAACAACAAAGGTAGTGTTTATACTGTTTCAGAGCCATCTGTATGCCATGCTCACGAACAACCGTGGCGCCGTCTAGTAGTGACGACATTTCAGGTGGATGCATTTTAATGTATGGTGCTGATATATCTACTTAAACTAAATAATCTCTGGTATAATTATAAAGCTAAGGATAGCCATGTGCAACACGTAAACCTAGATGAGACTTCCCTATGGAAGGCTAGACGATGTAAAATGGGACAAGCCTATGTACTGCAATAGACAAGTATAGGCTGATGATGATGATGATGCCGGAAGTGATGTGATATGATATCCTAAGAATTTATGTCTGGTAATTCACAGCTTTAAGAATAATCTAAACGCGGACGGAGACAAAGGCAAAAGCTAGTAGCTTTGTCGACAGTACCAAACCGAGAAGTGTAACGCGATTAATACATTAACACATATCTTAAATTTAGGATGACCTTTATCAGATTTACACAATACAATATATACGAGTTGTATTCATTTATTAACACCGCTGTGTACCGATGGTTGGTTATTTCTGAAACGTCACAATGGTAATGACATAGGACAGCGTGACATTTCGCCATCTTTGGTAATTTTTTTGGCGTGTATTGGAATTTAAATACGTTATAGACTATAGATAAACGTCCCACTGTGTCATACTTTCTGACGGTGACATGGTGTGGTACAGAATTCAAACTAACATCAAAAAAATGTACGAAACTGTACGGTAATTTAAAAAAAGTACTACATGTACTGACGGGAAAACAGTGATAATCCGTCACCGCTAGGAAGCATTCTTCCTAGCGGGCGCTATTTATTTCATTATATATATATATACAGGGTGTTCGTTTCGATATGCTATAAATAAGACAGGTTACTTGGGACATTAATGGAAGTTGTCTGGTATACAGGCTTTTGGGAAATTCGATAAAAAAGATTTTTTTGTTTTCATACATAAATTACATAATAAATGAAATGGTAAGTGTGAGAGAACTTAAGAATAAAATAAAAGTTAATCTCAGGTAACTGACGGCACATGTCAAAATAAGTAACATTAGAATGTAATAAAGGTTGCAATACACATGTTCAGTGATTAAACTTATTTTTTTAATAACTCAATAACAGTAAGAGTTATAACACTAGTTTCTTAGAGAAATTAGTTATATTTGACCTAAATAAGCTTCCGTTAAAGTTATAGCATATGAAGAAAAACACGCTGTATATATATGTCCTGTTATATATATCATATACTGGAGTACGCTTTTCAAGCATGGAGTCCCTACTTTGCCAAAGACGTTGAGATGCTAGAGAAAATTCAACGTAGCTTCACATAACTCCCAAGGCAACTTAAAAACAAGCCATATGAGAAAAGGCTAAAAGAACTAAAGCTAACTACTCTAAAAGACCGCAGAAAACGTGAGGATCTAATAGAGACGTATGAGATACTTACTAAACATTATGACCTCAAGGATTTTCATGAGATGTTCAAGCGTAATAACAACACTCGTCTGAGAGGTCATCACTTAAAGCTAGAGAGTACCAGATCTCACAGTAACCCTTTTAAACACTTTTTGAGCAACCGAGTAGTGAGATGTTGGAACAAACTCCCAGAGGACGTGATCTCAGCACAAAATGTGAATAAGTTTAAAAATGGACTAGACAAGTACATCACATCTACAACTTGACTATGATTATTGTCACAATGATCACTGGATACAGGCTACATCAGTTTTCTAACTGCCTGCCTGCTTATTAAATAATAATAATATAGCGGTCGAGTTATCAATTGTTATGTTAATCAGAAAAGTGTAGTTGTAACTTGTAATTTGAGTTACAAGCGTACGTGAAACGGGCCCCTGGTGGTAATAACTCGGATTGACCTATACATCTGCCTGTGTAAGGAATTTGAATTTTTTTTTTCAGTATCTGGCGCTGATCGAGCTCGGGAGCTTGCGAAAAAACTAGGCCCAATCAATTTGCCGTCCGGCTGCGAGACTAGACTGCTCACTACTCTTACGGGTAACTAATATTCGTATTTAGATCATCTACAACTTACTTTTGTTATCCCTTTGTCTGTGTTTGATAAGGATCCGTACAATAGAATAGGTATTGAACTCAAATCAATTCATAATTTATTTATATATATTAAATCTAACTAATTTACTTAACCTATATCTAAGATTGGCATTGTACCGAAGATGCTGGCGACATTTGCTGTATCGCAATACTGATGCGTTGTGCGAGGAAGTCGCAAGCTTCGGTCTTTAGTTACGTCAACCAGACGTTTTGCGATCTCAGCAAACTATTTGGGTGCGCTGGGGCCCCACGAACTTAAAGTTTCTACGCCAAAAAAAAATATATTCATAATTTGAATTCAAAATCCATTGTACTGATCCTTAGTAACCATAGACGAAGTGTTAAAGGATAATTAAATGGGTCAATCACCTTTTTTTGGGTACGTAACGATCACTATAATGTTTTTTGGTATAATATTAGTCTCTATAACGCAACAAAAAAAAATTACAAATGGTATAATTATTATTTTACATAATGGTGCCGTGCGGTGACGGCAGTAAGAATACATTTGTCACCACCCCAACTCCTCCTGTGGGTGTCGTACGAGTCGACTAAGGGATTGAAGTGTCACTGACCATTCTACAAGATTGTTGATGGGCAGCAGCGTCATCATAGTGGACACATTGTTGCGATCGCCAATCCGCTTGCCCAGCGTGGCGATTATGGGCCTTTACCGCCTAATGCGTCTATACGCATAGTTAATAGGAGAGGCCTACGTCCAGCAGTGGACTAACATAGGCTGATGATGATAATGATCATTCATTTGATCCATGATTTCGACACTTGTCAACTAAAATTCAAGACCATTATTAAAAGGCAAATTAAGATGGCTATTGTTCGTAGTCGCCGAGCTATCAATTTCAAGTTCTATAAATGTTAATAAAACACACGTCAAACATAAAAAATACAAAATACGGTCAATGCGGGTAAGACCGTCTATCAGGAAAGTCCGTATCTATCGCTAACTCGCTTTTAGTGGCTTTTAAAATATTAATTCAACAGGGCGGTCATTAAAAAGACTGACAGACGTGGACAACTGTATAGAGATCACGAAGAACCACCCGGACAGCTCGGAGTCCGAATCGGAGCCCGAAGACGAAGACTCCGACTGAACTAGTAGGCCGTCCGATTTGTAAATATTAGGGTAAGAATATCTACACCTAGGCACCTTTTAGGCAACTAGTTAACCTTTGGTATGACGGAATGTGGGTCTTTACTCTGTCTGGTTAGGTATTTAACTAAATCTAAACAATCTTGCAATATCTTTTTTATTGAAAAATGCTTTTCTAAATCCAAACTAGGTGAATCAAAACAATGTGAATCAATGTATTTCCTTGTTATAACATATATATTTACTAAAACTTATTTTTTACTCGTGGTTTTCAATAAAAAAATACTGCAAGATAATTTACATTTAGTTAAATACCTAACCAAACAGTGTACAGGTGTGTCTTTATACCCGAATTAGTTTAGGGATCTCCCACTTTTTTCTTTTTTCTATAATTCTTGAAAGTATAAATTACGCCGAGAATCTCTTACTTCGACGTAACTAATAAATAATACAATATTTCTGCCATCCGGCCGGCAAACAGCGCTTTGCCGGCCAGCCGCCTGCCGGCTCCGTTTTAAGCAGATAAATAATATACACACCTCGGCCGTTAAATGGGAAAGCCTCGGATCACATGTTTTTCGGCCTCGGCTTCGCCTCAGCCTACAATTTCACGTCATCCGAGACATTTCCCACTTAAACGGCCTTGGCATGTAATCTACTATTATTATCTATAGGCATAGAACGTTTAGAATGGGATAGCGTTATCTACCTCCAGCATACCAATGGTAAAACGTAATGTCACGACTATCTTGAAAAACTGGCCGTCAATTATAATGTATTGCCACGTAAACAGCTATATTTTTCCTTACAATAACAGATTTTCCGCTGGAAACTCAGATCATAGTAAAACAAAATACTGGCATATACTATACAAATGTACAATGACTATTAGCCTGTGTGTTTCCGGATAGTGCGATGTGTCGACGGCGTTTGAGGAGTATCATTTCAAAAGGGCTTATTTCCATTTTGTCATGAGATTATTTCTCTTATAAAAATATTCAAAAAATAACTCTAGTTGACATAGTGTAAATAAGCCCTTTTGAAAAGACGCTCTTCATTTATAATTATAGATGTAGTGAGCAATCTTTCCCCTTCGTATTATCAGGGATACGTCCGTTATCTTTCTGTCTCACTGCAGTTCTTTGTGACTGCGATATGAATTTGGACGTATCTGTGAAAACCCCAAGAGAAAGGATTATGCACTATCCCCCTTACCTTATTCATAGACGTCTCCTAAATTAACGACCCGCTAAGTAAGTATTTTTTCCCCTCACTAGCTCGTAAAGCGCTCGTTTATCCTTTAATACGAGCGGGCAAAAACGTATCTTATTCACATGTGTGGCAAAGTAATGACCTTGGAGCGTAGCGCGAAGTAGCATTCGTTTAACAGATAACAAAACGTAAAATGCTCATGAATGAGTCGTTCCACATTAATTATAATTAAAAAATTTGTTTGAGAATTTAGTGAAAATACAACTTTAGATAATACGATGAATTTAACACATAAATCCTAAAATTCCATAAGTAACCTTTTGTTTTAGTGAATGATGATAAGATGACTTGACGCAATAACAAATCGCAGAAAATGTCAACTATCGGATCCTTTCGCTGGCTCGTGGTTCAATTTCATACTCGCGGGTAAAATACAACTTTGCACTCTTGTATAACAAATAACTATTGAGCCTTTCGATCTTATAGATAGACATATTGATAAGACCGAAATTAACAAACAATACTTAGCGGCTTGTTAAGTTAGTAGACGTTTATGAATAAGGGGGTTAATCTGTAGGTGTAGGTATTATTTGACGGGCATAAAAGCCATACTATAAGCTATATTATAGCAGCTACTCATGTTTCCACGATCAGTCTGACCAAAAGAGACAGTTTAATGGTGTGAGTGAGATAGAAATAATTGTATTTGCGTCCTTTTTGGTCGGCTAAGCTAGTAGAATTTAAGTGTTAGTAAAACTAATAAAATAGGTCACACGGCCGTTGCACAAACGTTGTTAAATTTATTGTCACTAGAACTATTTATTGAGCTCCACTTGAAAATAACGGCTCGCGTTTGAGCAACGACTATTATGTTTGAAATAGGTCAAAAGGTAGGAAATGAGATCCTGGTGCCTCATTGTATAGTCAACCAAGTCATTAGCCATGGATTGAAGTGTAAATCGAATAACTCGTGGTTAAGTTACTCACTGTTGGACGTAAAAACCGACATTTATCAAACAAAATAGATCATTCTTTTAGAACTAGTTTTTTTTGAGTATACAAACTTATTTTAACCCCTGGAATGCCTTCTCAAATCGTAAACTCAAAAGCCATTTGGACTATAATTTAAAATAATAAAAGTCTTTAATCGACAAGTAAATTTTGGACAGCGGCGTTCCAGGGGTTAATGGTTAACTTCCAATCCAGAATGATTTTTTCAACCGACTTTAAAAAAAGGAGGTTCTCAGTTTGACTATGTTTTTTTTTATTATTTTACTTATTACTTGCTGCTGTAATGGCGCCGAGGTAAAGTTGTATAAAGTGTAAAAATGAGTATGTATGTACATTCTTCAATTAGTCTTTATTTTCTGTAATATGAAATAATGCCGAGGTTATAATAGTAACGCAAAATCTATTTAAGTTTTTTTTCAGTGCGAGGTGCTTATGATTTATTTTTATACTAATTTCTAGCTTTGTAAAGCTCAATTGCATTGAAATCTGCCCATATGGAACGCGCATTCATGGAAAGCGCAGTACTTCATAGGTAAAAAGACGATATAATGAGCTATATGTAGCCCTCATTTGACTCCTTTGTGTTACGTAACGTGGCCTCTGTTAGCAACAAAGAACTCTTCTCTTAAATGCTGACACAAAAAGAGATGGGTGCTTTATTGCATAAAAATGTCATAAGTAGAAATAATGTAAATTTTATCGGCACATCTAGATTTGTCTTTAATCCCAAAGACATGTCTTGGGAAGTGCCAAGTACTACATAATTTAAGTTTTGCCTTGAAATTATTTGAGGTGTACGAAAAACGAATTTGAAATGACAATTTTAGTGTAAGGTAACTTGGGGTAAGATGAAACTGTTTTTTTAACCCTTAAATGCATGATTTTTTCTTTTCGTTCCAAAACAAAATGTGCATACCTAATAGCGTCGCAAGCACGAGAAAAATAGAAAAAAAAATCTGTGGACATATTTTGGGTGGAATTTGTACTACTAATCAAAATTTTGATACATCATAATAATTAATTTTTTAGCTAAATCGTGCATGATAAAACATGCAAATATTATTTACTTTTAGACTGAAAAGTATATTAAATTCAGTAATTGTAAAATCGTTCTGGTATGAATTACAAAATTCCAATAAAAAATAATTTCTTACTTAGTTAAAAACCGCTAAACGCACGCAAAGCAAACAAAGGACTATGGGCAGATTTGTATGGCGAGTGGACCAAAAACCAACAGAGCTGAAAGTGGTGTCATTAAATAGGTATTTACATTTATTTCATTTCATTCTATGGACACTATGCTCAATTCCATTGCAAAACGGAGATATTTATATTTTGATCAGAGTAAATACTATGATGATTGGTGTGTGGACGACGGTGATTTACTTAGGGAGTACCCTCATAACGCCTTACTCATACAAAAATATCCAATGGAATTCAACTTTGCACCTATAGAATGAAATAAAGTACACAAGCAGACCTTTTTAATGACACTACTCCCAGCTCTGTTGGTTTTTGGTCCATTTTGACGCATAGTCCTTTCCGCCATCTTGCTTATAAACACATGTAAGTTTTTTTTAATACAGTTACGCCCACGAATCAATAATAAGTTTGAAAGTTCATTAAATTTCCTTGCAAAATTAACCTTAAGAACATAATATACATATATAGTTTTCAAACACCAATTACGTTTTGGTTATGTACGATACATCGTACACCATGCATTTAAGGGTTAATGGGGTAAGACAAAATGCTACCAGCAGACGCTGTGCTAGAAGGACGACTTTATGCCTTTCCCCATTCTGAAATGAAAACCGTTTCATCTTATACCCCAAGTTACCTTACATTTTTAAATCGGTATTTGAACATTTTGAATGAATTACGAATACTTATTGCTACAATTGTTCATCTCAAATAATTTTCAATGTACCCAACTCTATTACATTGCATTTATTTTTCTCGTAAAGACTAATGGTAAAGTGTGAACGTAGCAATATTATAATAAAACTACTAGTAATATTCAACGACTTATGAAGTAATCGTAATCCTAAGGAATTATTAATATTAACGAAATCGCGCAGTATTGTCAATCAGCAAGGCGCATTAAACAAATTCTAGAGAACATATTATCAGACTTATCAGACACGTATAAAGTGTTAGTCAGTGTACTTTGTTGGTGATAATGATGACGCGACTTTTTACAAATATTCATATATGAAGGGTCCACGGAAAGAACATGTCTAGTCAATTCAAATTACTGAAGGAAAAACATCTTTTTTTTTTTTTTTTTTTTTTTTTATTTTTTTTTATTTTTATTTTTTTTTTTTTTTATTAAATACATTTAAAACATAATACAAGGGATAGTGTCTCCCTGTAAGCAAGAAATGCCTGTGTTGGGAGACACCGCTCTTCCTTATGCAATATGAGCTCTAATAAAAAAGTTACAATAATATTCTTAAATTACTACAATTGAGTTTTCTAAACAAATAAGGTTGAAAGTAAAAAAATAAAAAATAAAAGTAAAAACTAACAAATGAAAAGAGATTATCGATACCTATACGAGTACAATAACAATATGTTCTACATATCAGCAATTAAAATAACATTGTCAGCTTGTATATTCTGTGTTGTGTGTGTTTGTGTAAAATCTTTACTTTTAACAGAATAAGGTGTGAATATTTCCTGATTTTTTTTATGCACGGGTCATGTTTTTTCCGTGGATCCTTCATATATTTACTTACATGTCAATGACTTTACCCATTTTGTTTTACTGGTCAATACATTTTTTTTTTCAAGATGAATGTATCTTACACGTAAAAAGTAAATTCTTACGCGCTCATGTTTGTAAGAATTGTGGTTTGTGGTGATGAATCTAAGCTCATTGTAAGGTTGTGAACGTTTGACTGTAGTTGTGTTTAAATGAAGTGCCTCTTGTCTTGATTAGTTAACCTGTGAAGAGCACGGCCGGTACTGCCAAAATATCACATCAAAACAAATTTTGAAACAGTAAAAGTATATTAGTGTTCAACGCGATATCGTTCAACCCATTTAATGCACTTATAATAAAAAACTGAAGCTTCTATAAAGTAGATATGCAATTAAATTTAATACTGAAACTAATTTGCAAAAAGCATACATAATGTAAAAATGTTAATGTGTAATCATCACAAGATTAACGTTTATATTACTGTCACAAATGGTATTGTAATATCAATTTCATCATAATTTTCTGTATTATCATAAAGTCATAATGATTAATGGTCATCTCACACTGGATGTTATTTCTGTTATATAACGTTATAAAACAAAGTGTGACAATTGTGACATGGATAATGTTATGGTTATGGAATACTAAAATGTCAAAGAGAGAAAGATTATGTTATATAACATTTTGTATAGGTGAAAAACTTAATAAAGTCACCTGTTGTATGTGTGAGTGACGTGTTCGAATAGGCATTTGTTTTGTTTGTGTTACTAATTTCAAATATGTGTTCTCTATTCGAATACGTCACTCACACGTACAACAGGTGACTTTCTTAAGTTTTTCACCTATATCACCAGTGTGGGGTGGGATCACCATTAAACTCTTCTTATTGTTACTCTGTTATGTAAAAAGTAAGCTGGGATGTATGTGCGGTTCTTTAATTATTGTGAACGCTATAATTTAATGTTAAGTCGCTCAAAATTTGTTTGAACAATAAAACAAAAGAAATTTGAAATAAAATTGATCTAAACAAACTTCCACGTGAACTAAAGAAAGTTACTGGACGTACTGTAAATATTTTGAAATAATAATAAAGGCACTGGGTATAATTTACTTGCCATGATATTGTACTTTATGAAGTATGAAAATAAAAATCAATAAATCGAACGAATAAAGTTTTATTTTACTGGTAAAATTACGTAGGTACCTATTTTGTGTTTTAATTAACACTCAACATCTGTATAGTTGTTGATTTCTAAGAAGGAACATTTGGCAGATTAGAAATGAGCCTAATATAATGACGTTAAGTCTATCAGAAAAATTGTGAGTTTTACCCTCTTATAACTGTCAAAACTTCATTTTTAGTTCTCCGGTACTATAGATATTGTGTTCTACAGTGTGCTGTCACTTCTGATAATAATGGTACGCTATATACTACCTTAGTGTTGAGGTACTAAAGTCGCGTATACATAATTTTGATATTGATATTATCAGGCCCCTATTTCAACATAATGACAGCTACAATGGTAAAATTACAGTTTTTCCTATTGCAGGCGTCCGTAGGGTACGGTTACCACTTACGATGGCCTGGGCCGTGTGGTTGTTTGCCACTGATATCAAAGTTATAGCAAGAACTTAAAAATCAATAATAAATACCTACTTGCGAAGCAAAATTACATTTGTCACAAAAAACACGGCAATTGTAGCGAATTTCTGACAGCTCATGTCAAGAATTAACGAAAATTGTTCTAAGCCTTATGACAATTGCTTTCCAAAAGTAAAAAGAAGTTTATTAACGATGTAATAACGTTATTAGTTCACTGCGGTAGAGGGTATTTCGACACCTCACAAAGTACGGTTAATTTACTATTTAAGCTAATTGCCGCAGCGAAGGTGTTAATTACCTAACTACAACTACACTCAACCAATTGAAACTCAGGAACTTTGTCAAAGTGACGCTGAAAATCAAACTGTAAGGAACGTCTTACTACTTGTCATTTTGACAAGGTTCTAGAGTGGCCTAGGATTCCCATTCGTTGACTGTAAACAATTACTTAATTAGGTAGGTATCACTGTAATTATAGGACGTACAAGAAAACGACGCTAACATGTGTTTTCACTGTTTATTTACAGTTTTATTACAATTTCATTAAACAGTAAGGTTTTGACAGAAGGTACTTTATTCATGCATTTAAAATTAGGATAAATTCTCAAGATAATTAATATCAGTAGTATTGATTGAAGCTGTAGTTGTTTCCATCTTCTATACATAGTTAGTAATTGTCTTGAAAATTATGAATAAGGATAAACTTGTTTACAAACTACATTTAATTGTTAAAATAATTAATGTAGATGCCCTTGTACCTATCAAATGCCCCCAAGGCTCACTTCATCACTGTCATTGACACCTCAAACCTATAGAGAAATAATTATGTAGGAAACAAGACATATGTATAAAGGGAAGTTTATTGTTTATCTTACATTAAATACATTAATTCAAGCTACCTGAGGGTAGCAGTCTATATTTAAAATTTGCAATTCAAACCAATCCTTTTACTATATGAAAGATGAAAGCTTAGTTAGTAAAAAAATATTTACAGTCCATAAAAATAATAGAGTATATCACAACACTAAACCACAGTTTCCATACTAAGTTAATCTGATTGTTATTTTGGGAAAGTTTTTAACTACTAACATTTTAATTTGAATGCCAAGCTCTTAACCTTTTCGCCGCCATGTCTAAAAAGATATGGCCTGCCATCCACATCAAGACTTCATATAAAGCAATTGGCAGCAGAAGGGTTAATTTAACTCTCATGCTAACTCCTGACAACAGTACAAACAAATGGATGCTTGCATGAGGAAAGGATTTTCAAATAAGTTGAACTGGGTTAAGTTGTATGGAAACTGACTTGTCACCTCTCTCAGTCATCTACACTCTACACTACAAAACTTCAATTTTCTTATCCCACAGCAATGTCAGGTAAGTTTATTTATAACAGATTTTATGTACCATTATGTTATTGACAACATCCACATCTAGTAAATGGAGGGATTTCTACATACATTGAGAATTTTATGGCAATTTTGTTGAAAAATATTAACAGATATCTAACTTACACATTTACATATCCCTTAAAACACAACTCACAAGTCTTTAAGTTGTTTAACGGAGGGAATCCATTTAGAATTCAAAAACAACTGTATAATAAACACACCTGCAAAATTTTTACAATTTAATGTTGAGTTTACGATTCCCATTGATCTAACTACAAAAAAGTATGGACAAAACAATTTCCCCTTTTTTCAAGAGAAATAGTTCATAATTGACTCATAATGCTGCAAAAATAACAATTACTGTAAACAAAAATTAACAACATTTATAAAAACCATAGTTAGGCTTACAAATATTGTAAAATAAACACATTTCAGAATGTACTTCCAATGAATATCAATATAATTTTTTAAAGCCATAAACATTAAAACATTTGATTTAAAATATAAATCAATTCACTTCTGAAGGGTCACAAACCATACATGTCCTCGTTTTCCGGTTCATTCTCAACCACTGGCCGGCTTTGACCACATTCCTCTAGAAGGCAATCCATGGACAACCGGTCTATATCATCCCAAGATAATTTATTAAACTTATCCTCTACAACTTTTAGCAGTTTATTAGCTGCATTTGTGGCTTCTTTATCTGTCATACCTAACTTTTTAAAATATTTCATAGAGGCTTCAAACAATCCATCTGGTTTTTTTACAACAAGATTGAGTTTGGTTCCATCTTTTATGGTTGGATATGACTCAATGGTCTGTTCATCAGCTAGGGTGCGTCCAAGTAACAGAAGTTTTTGTTCCTCAACAGGTATGGCTAGTTTTCCAGCAACTTCACGTTTTATTTCAAAAATGGATGTTGTTGGTAACACCTGTAACAAAACGAAATAAATTGGATAGCACGAATCATACTCCATACATACTTAATGCAAATAATGATCTTACAAAATACTTGGGAAGGAAAACATCTAAGTCCATTATGAATAGGTAGCCAAAAAAAGACCTGCTAAGGTTTATCTGCTGCATTCTCCAACAATTATTAGAAATATTTAACTAATACGTATGCAAACTGCAAGTTGACACGGACAATTTTTGGACACTTACCTCTACACAACATTCGCCACCTTGCAATTTCTTAACTGTTAATTTCATTGTAACTAAATGTTCTTAAGAAATTTAAACGGGATATATTTGAAGCATGTGCAACCACAAGAAACGGAATTTATTTTTATTGGTAATAATTTATTGATCGGAACCCACGACGATCGACGACAGATAAGTGACAAAATGACAACTTGACAAGTGATGAGGATGACAGTGACAGTTGAAGTGATGTCCAAAAATAACTCAAAGAAACCTTAACACAACATTTTGGACAATACTTATACTAGATAAAAAAACCTGATCTCTATAAAAAACTCGATCAATATCATACCACAATGGAAGGAAAATGTCCTAATTCGTACTAGTTTTTAATTAAGTCCCGTTTCGGGTTCAAATCCGATACAGCCGATACAGGAATACTTATAATAAATATTCATTCCTTAGTTACGGTCGGGTCGTTAATAATTACTATCAATATATTTATGTTTTCTATGTCAAATAATCATAATATATCGTTACGAGTAAGAAATCAGTTAATCATACTATTTCACGTTTGTAAATATCAACAATCATTAAGTTCATAAACATACTAGTTTATAATTTTATATCAACAGAAAAAGTAGAAGTACAAAAACTCTTAGCCTTAAATATAATTAAACGGTTAAACTCACGAGTATTTCGTCACTACTCGCATTTCGGAGAGCCTAGGTTTTCGTGACTTTAACTCGTGACTCCACGTGAACAATCATGTTTTAAGAGTTTTAGTATCAGGATCGTATCAAGTGATGGACATCCCTTTGATTGTTTTGACATTATCATAAAATGTTGCCACGAAAAATGCATCCCCTCAGTTTGTTAAGGGGGTGCCGCCGCGAATATCAACATTGATCACAACTGTCTGTCCTTCCAATTACGTATTATTTGGAGTGACGGAGATGGCTAATCTAAATAGCACTGAATTTTATATCCAAAATACATTATTTTATACAAATGTTGCATAACTCATAACAGTAATAATTAATCAATCAAATTCACATGATTTACCTACAAGTGTGCATTGTCATGATGAATCGTACGCCCACAAACTCCAGCACATGGCCGCCTAGATAGTAAACAAAAAAATGCTACAAAAAAGCAATTAAATGACATATTCACTTCATACTTTCCTTCAAGAATTTTAACTGTCGTTAATAAACAAAAATTACCAAGGAGAGGATATAAACAATTAGGTACCTAGGAGATATTCGATAATTTGGCGCTACTTCTTTCGTAATGGATCATAAAACTTTTCTGAAGTTCAAAAAAATTAATTTAAAAAGTATGGATGATCCTCGTGACGACAAATATGAAAACCCGAATACCTGTTCAGTGTACATATTCGAGGAAGCTAATTTTGGAGGTATTTCAGTGTATCTAAGTATTTTTTTGGTTTTTACAGTAGTTTGAGTTTTGTTCTCCATTATAATAGTTCGGGAAAATACTACTTATTTACTTAGGTTAACATACAGGATGTTTAGTATAGTTATTTGAATACTAATAATGTAGACAGTTATAAAGCTCAGTGCGATAAACTTCTTAACTAATAACTTTAAACTGTAATAGAAATTAAATACTTATACCAATAAAAAAATAAGCAAATGCTTATTAAGCACGTCGTCTCATCTAGTGTCGTCCAGGTTTTCCTTAAACCTTTAGCAGTTAGATTCAAAATACACCTTTGGCTTATGCACGTTTTATCGTCGTATCGTAGACTATAATTTTCTATGAAGTAATGTGTACAGTTTGTCTAAAGTACAATTTATTTAGGAAGCAATAATCAAGAGAGTGAGACCTACGGATATATCATTATTGTGTTGTATGTATGTACTTTTATATGTGCCAGGCTGGGTCGCGTATAAAACGTGTATAAAACGCGACCCAGGGACGCGTTTTATAAAGTTACAATTTACAATTTCGCTGTTTGCCTCTCTTTCTAGCCAATATGTGCGTGCGTTAGAGAGGCAAACAGCGAAATTGTAAATTGTAACTTTATAAAACGCGACCCAGGTGTCAGTTCGCCAATTCGTGAAATTTCGTAAGTAAGCCCGATGATTTCATAATTTACTTGACTATATTCACTTTTTCAAATGACCAATTTTGAAACGGGAGAGCAAGGTTTAACTCTAACGAGTCATTATTAAAACAGTTGAAGGTGCTTTGGCTACTAATTCGTGTTTATCTCTACGGAGACATACTGTGCATTCTTTCACTGCTTCTGTGGCGGGAGTTTAAAAAGCTTACAATAACGTGTAGTTGGGTATTATGTATTGAATTTACTAAGTACCTACAAGTAGAACGCGTAGGAAGCTTTTGTAAGGACCGCTTACGCATGCGTATAACTTGTTTTCCCGGGCCTTTGTCGTCTGGGAATTCAATTCGATAAGCATCTATAAATAAAATACCGGTAGCCGGAAGAGCAAAGAGCAATACTTAAGTCTAAAGCTAAAAAGAACATACCTTTATTACAAAATTACGTACTACCTATATTTTTTATGGCTATGTCATTTTAAAATGTGTAGTTCTCAAAAAATGAATTAAAGATTTTTTTATATATGGAGTAAGAATAAGTGCACTCCCGTTGCCTGTGAGGGACTAGGTCCCCTAGGAGGTTCTTGGAAGTTTCAGAATGGTTACATTTTTTGAAATTACGTACATACTAGGTACTAGTTAGGTACTAGTTAGGCAGCTAGGCACTATAACTACTTTGTCATCCTCTCTCAGTCCACTGCTGGACGTAGGCCTCTCCTAATAACTATGCGTATCAACGCATTAGTTGCTAAATGCCTATAATTGCCACGCCGGGCAAGCTACTTGGCGAACGCAGTACTTAGTGTGTCCACTATGATGATGCTGCTGCCCATCATCTATCTTCTGTAAAGGAAAATTAATTGCGTCAGCCTCCGTAGCCTAGTTGGCAGTAACCGTGCCTACGAAGCTGGAGGTTCTGGATTCGAATCCTGGCGAGGGCATTATGTGCGTAAAAAAATATTTATTACAAATATTTGTTCCTTGGTCATGGCTGTCTATGTTTTTGAGTATCTACATGTCTATCTATCTATTATGTATATCGTCGCCTGGTACCTGGTACCCACATCAGCCTTAATTGAGCTTACCGTGGGACTAGGTCGATTTGTGTAAGATGTCCCAAGATATTTATTTCTTATTATTTTATTCATTGACACTTCAAACTCTTACTACACCCACGGGAAGATTTGGGGATAAATACTTAGAACCACTATTTCTGAAAGTTGAATTTATTTTTAAAAAAAATTCTAGGGACTTATTCTGCTATCCAAATCCTCACTGGCAGCGGGTCAATGTAATTATTTTTTGGCCACCCTGTATAAATGGTGTCGATATTCGTGTCCTAGGCTTAGTTATATTAATTAAATCAATCTTTACCAGTAGTTCGTTTGGTACTTTAGGATTCTGTAGTTCAAGGAACTCTTATAGTTTTTCTACCGTTAGTACCAGAAATGTGTAATTTTGTATAGGTACCTATATAAGTCTGGTACAAAATAAAATAAAAATTTCGGGTATTTGCCCTACACGTATTTTTATTTATTTAGTTGAATTCCTATAGTGTTCGGTACCGTTCAATATGTATTTTCAAAAGAATAAAGGCAGCGAACGGAAAAACGTTTTTTTCGTTCGCTAAATAAGGGTCCCAAAAGAAAGTGTTTTTGTATAGTCAATATTTTCGGAGATAACCAATTCAGAATAAAAAGAAGCAGCGTAGCATTTATTTTTAATACTTTGTAATATAATTTATTCACTCTAAATTTGGTTTATGCTCAGTTTAAGGCCTCGTAGGAAGTAGGAAGCCAAACTGAAAGTGGGTGAAAAGATAGGGGGACACTCTGTATAATCTCAGTAGTTTTGTTCAATTTGGAACGGTTTGTCCGCGCCTAGATCATCTGTGCGCCGTGCGACAACAGCGCCATCTTCGCTTGTCATACGACTAATGTAGGATTGTATTGTATGCCTTGGACCCCGTAGCCTAGGAAACGGGTGTAGCTACAATACAACAACTTTGCCGAGTGTTTTAAAACCGTGTTACATAAAATAAGTCCCTAAAATATCAGTATATATTTAACCGTGACAGTTGAAATACGCGAAAAGGATTTTTTGCAAAGTTATTTATACGATAGAGGTGTCGGAAGCAATGATGATTTTGACAGTTAAATGTATGGCTGGCAGGTGGGTAAGGTATATTTCAGTAATTTTCTGTAACTTATGTAAAGTAATTTGTGTTATAGTAGTTTATTATTGGTATTAATACAATGCCGGAGCGGTATGCGTGGCGTAGGGAGGCGGGAGAGTTCGGGAGTGAGGTCCCCTTGTTCGCGTTCTGGTTACGTATCTATAACGCTCGGAGAGCGGGAGGGCCGCGACGCCGTCGCCAGGCACGGCACGCGCCTGATCACTTCCCTGCTTTAAAAATCGTATCATCAACATGAAATTTTTTAACTTAAAGGTAGCATGTCGTAACTACTATGTTCATTAACTTTGAACCTTAGATACTTGTTCCCTATTGTTTGTAAATATGTCACGTCATGAGCGGCTTAAAATTACATTCTGGATTGTAGGCTACACTTATTTATTTTATATAAATATATGGAACTATAAAATAAGAACATATTAGGTAATAATATTAACATGCATCCATGCTGAAGGATATTTCTTTACATAAGTATGGCAATATTTAAAATCATTAACTTAAATTAGCTTAAAATAAGTATAAAGAATGCACCAGTACATTATCAGTAATAATGGGGTACGTCCACCCATGCATTACAGGGCAGGTGGGGTCACCCAAGCGCAACAATAAAGCACCTGCATGCCCCCTCCACCCTACATTATCAATATCACACAGTTCCCAAGCTTGCACTGGAAAACACCTAAAAACACAAGAGAAGGTCTTTTATCAGACAAGCTTAGCAACGGTTGTTTGATCAATACAAGATACTTTATCAACCAGTGTCATGTCATAATAATGTATTTGTGCTCAGTGTCTGCTCTGTTCTTAGTTTAAAATTGGAGTTACTTTATAAAATGTCCGAGATGGGCTTTGAGAATGTGTTTTACCTGGAGAGTAAGTGTTTTGTACCATTGTTTTGTTGAGAGGGCCAGGCGGGTTGGAGAGGTGTTGCCTGGTAACACTCCGTGAGTCCTCCACCCGTCCCGCCAGATCAATAACATCTCCTTTACTGAGGATGGTGTTATGCAATTGTTTTGCAAACATAACTTGTTTAGTTATTTGTATTTACATTTAGCTTTGCAAATTAATACTTTCATTTTGTATATTTATTAATTTGTTATCCTAAAACAATTATATTTGAAATTGGTTATACCTACTGGGAGGCAAATTAACTAAATTTCTTAATCCAATTTTAATATTACTATCATGTTACTTTATTATTTATTTCTCATATTAGAAATCCATCTTCTCTATAATATTTACTTATATAAATTTCTAAATATGTACTGAAAAAATAAACACTCATTAAATTTTTGTCAACCTACCTTAGCCCATTTCAGTGGACAAACATTTTTTTTTCATATTTGGCCCTAAAGTAAAAGTTATTCAAAATCATTAATATTGCATCAAAATTATTAATACAAAAATATAACCAAAGAATTAGGTTAAATACATACTGCTTTAAAGAACATGTCTCTATGCTTTCATTTCAGTTTTGTTTTCAAAGTAATCAAGTGTATAAATGTGTACCTGTTTTATTCCCTAACACTGATATCTAATCTCTCAATGCAGGTAGCTTTACAGAAGGGGTGATACCCTTGCACTAATTAAATGGTCGAAGGGGCATTAAGTTAAGCTGCTCTATTGTTATTTTGGTTATTAGTAAAATTTCTGTTAGTTGTTTAAAACTAAATATCAAAATGCTTTAGATGTTTGTATGTATTTTATTATTTTTGTGTTCTTATTGGAGTTTGCAAAGAAATGGGTTGTTCAGTGATACATGTACAGCACTAACAGATCTTCTTGAAATCTGAATATTATAATGCTATCCTTTGATTCTGCATGTAGTCAAAACATTTTTAATCTTTATAAAGAGCATTATGTTATGTTTTCTCGGCTTAAGAATTGGTAGTGACCAGGAGTTAGTGCCAGATTTTAAACTCTTATACTTGCTATTTCTATCTACATATTTTTCATATTTTGAATGAGTTTAATGTTAGTGTCTTCTAGGTTCAGTAATTTATTGAAATTGATGATTTATTCAAATTGCTGTAGGGTGCTTATTGCCTAGTATGGTATCATATAGGTTCTAACTAAAATGGAACAACACACTATCCTTTTGTTACACATCAATACCTAATTTCCATAAGTAAATGACCTCTTGGAGTTAGCTCCATCACTGTCAAACAAATGGGTTTTTAATTTTTACAGTTGCATGATTATAATTCAGTCCCAATTTGGTAATTTTATAGCATCACATCAAACCTAAATAGTATCTTTTTAATTAACTGTACCCAAGTTCATTACAGATAATAATAACGAATGTATGCTTTTATACTAGAGTGGTCTAGATTATGTTGACCTATAAAACACAAGTAATTCAGTAGAGTCATTACTTTAGAAAACGTTTTAAATTAGATTGCAACTGTTATACATAGGTAGAAACTGACTAGAAAGACTAGAAAATCAGTAGTGTACAGTTATTTCATTTTTCCTTGCAAACTAAATCATTGCTAATATTTATTACATACTATTAGAAGGGGTCGAATACCGCTCTACTATTTTCCAATCCAAAATTCGAGCATTTATCTCTATCACACGCTGGACGCCTTCTTTGGACCGAGATTTACTGCGATCAAATACCCGTAATTTTCGAATTTCGAGGTTCCCGGTAGGTCTACTATGGTATAGCCCATCATCGAAAACTCGGAGATTAGGTACGAGCAAATTTTGGTGTCACGCTTTACCTAATTTGAGACCGTAGCTCTAAATATTCGCGATGAAATATTAGTTGAGCTTTGAGTCCTTTGGGCTTGGTGGGGTTAGATAGATCCATAGTTCTTGTAGAGATATCGTTTAATATGTTTTAGTTTAGATATATTATTGCTTATTAAAGGGCAATAACCGGAAGTTTGTGGCGCACGATACGCACGATTACACGTCAAGCTGACGCATCGATACGTTCATGTGTGACGCATCGTGGCGCGTGTCAACGTGTTCCTTGTGGTGCCATGGTCTGGTGAATAATGACGATAAAACGCGACCGCATACAACATGGAGTGCGTAGCGTAGGTTATCAGCGAACCATGAGTTACCTAGCTATTACGCCAGTCGCTATCGCCTGCGTAAATTAGTTCCTATCCATCTTACTCGCCCCAATATAACTACATATAGAGGAATAAATGTCATCTATAAAACAGACACTAGCGGCAGTCGACGCGGTTTACTCGTAACAAGCACATACAATTAAATCTTAATCGTAATGAGTAGTAATGAAACGAGAGAGGTAGTCAGATAGTGGGGTAGAATTTTTGGTTTTTACATCGATATTCCTTTTTTCAGTAGTTCACTTCGGCAACGCAAACTGTGTCTATTGTCGCTGATTCTATGAGTAGCTTTTAAATTAGGTCCTGAGCCGTGAACAAATTGCGCCTACGGAAGTTCTAGCACCTTTACTAGGTTGTAAGGTACCACCGAAAATGGTTTATACCTTTCATAGTTCTATGCCCGATTATGGCTTACAATGAACTAGCCAAATGTTACTCTTTGCCATTGTGTCGTTCGCTTGAGAGCACCCTATGGGCTCTTCGATGGAGAGTTGCTAAGGTAGGTAAGAAAGTTGTACCGCGTGGAAGAATACAAAGTCCCGTAGTGATTCAACTAATTTCGTAGACCTATGACAACATTGAACTATATCGTAAGGATACTGTCGAAGTCACTCAACCTAGTAATTTATAGTTTTCAGTTTCTAACCTCATTGAATTGATTTAATATGGAATGTTCCAGACTTTGAGTGCTGTGGCGACGAGGTGCTAGTGGAGTCGTCGCCGCCCGCCTCGCCGGCCATGGCGGCGCGGCTCGCCCAGCCTGCGCAGGTAAAACATACCAAACATGTAACCATCCTTCCTTCCTTCCAGCGGCGCTACAACCCAGTGTGGGTCTTGGCCTCCTCCATTTAGCTCGGTCCCTCGACACTCTCTTCCAGTTGGTGTATCTTCCTAACTTCCGTAGATCTTCCTCAACACAGTCTATCAACATGTAACCATCCTGTGTCTAATTAACCTTCGGCATACGAGGTGGGTTATACCAGACCCTAAATGTCTGGAAAAGTCATAAAAACATGTTTCTCAAACATGCAATGAAATATTGTCTTTAAGTTCCTTAAAATAGACTCGGAAGTATCGCTTTTAGGGCGCAGTAACTCACTGGGCTGGAAATGGAATCCCATAACACTTTTCAGGCCTAGGCCTGCAAAGTAACTTTTTTTTTATTTCGACAACATTGTCATTTTTTCTTGTATTTCTTTGTATGTTTGAGAAAAGCACTATACATGCCTCGGCGTGAAAACGGATTCCCGGCCTCGTTACCTATATACCCCATATACCAACTTGGCCGGAAATCATCATCTTCCCGGCCTCTGATGTAATGTACAATTTCATCAGCACGCATACGAATTTTATCCATTGAGAATGTCCGTTTAGTATGAGACAGCGTCCAGCTTTCCTCATGCTTATGCGTCTCATGACTTATACTAAACGCCTGATAGACGTCTTCCTCCCTGAGTCGCGTGGTGACGGCAAAAAAAAATACATTTTGTCACCACTAACCAATTCACTTACCATTCATAGTGGATACACTATTGCGATCGCTTTCCAGTGTGGCGATTATGCGTATTTAGCATTGCCCTCCTATTGCGTCCATACGCATAGGTAGGAGAGGCCTATGTCTGCAGTGGACTATGATAGGCAGATGATGAAAGACAAACGTATATTGCTCGAAGCAATATACGTTCTGGATGCTTAGCCAAGTTGCCAATCGCTAACGCTTAGTAGCGTATCGTAGTTTTCCCTCTTTGTCAATCTTTCATATTAGTGCGACAAAGACTGTTAGCTGCCTTTCGTTTACGATTAACGATTGCGCATTAGCGATTGGCAACTTGTCTAAGCACTTTATAGGTACAGTCGAGTGCATTAATATATAGACACATTTGTAAGGGATCAGTATGGAGAAGTGTATATATATTAATGCCCTTGACTGTACTTTTGCTTCTTGAAAAAAAATATGTTTACGATTTAATAAACGTAAGTAACCTGCGTGAAGTATAATTTTAGTATGAAAGAGTCTCACGAGGAGCAAACTATGTCCAAGGAGTAAACCGGAACTTGTATAGAGATATTGTAGGTATGTACTACAAATTTACCCCCTTTTTCATAAACGTCTCCTAACTGAACAACCCGCTAAGTATTGTTGGTCCCTTTCGGTCTTATAGACATATTCAGTGTTATTCACTAAGGAAACCGCAATGCTGTCAGCGCTGTGTCAGCGCTGCGGCAGCGTCGAGCCTAAAAATGGTATTCACTAATGTACTTTAAACGACACTAGTGCTCGGCGACGAATGCGGCGTGAGTTGGAACTACACTGCGTCGAGAGTTTGACGTTTAATGTACGAACTTTTTATTCTCTAACGAAAAACAGCGACGAACTCGCCTACAACCTCGCTCACAGCCTCGATTCCTAATGTCAAATAAAACGGCTAGGTTTTTAGACAAGACTGTCTCGACGTCGAGCTCGTTGACGAACGCAGCGTCAAATGTGTGAATAAGAGAATAGCATAGCTGGATAATCGAAAGGGACAAACAATACTTGCATGCTAAGTTAGGAGACGTTTATGAATAAGGGAGTTAAATGTCAACTGATTGGGTCCATGTTTGATTAAAGGGAGCGGGCGCGGGCGGCGGCGCGTCGCCGAGCGCGGTGCGGGAGCTCATAGTCATACCGGAGATCTCCAATACCATCACCTTGCAGCAGGCTATACAGCAGGTATATTTTAATTTTGTATCAGTAGCGGAGCGTTGTAATGGTCGTTTGGGAAGGCGATGCTGATTTGGCCTGATTTTTCTTCGATTTTATTTCATCACACCTGTTCGGTAAGTGCGCCAATACACTGCGGCGATGCGCGCCGTAGATGCGTCAATACACCCTAGGGCTTTCAAGGATTTTCATACATTTTATAAACATGATAAATTTAAGTCATCCCTGATTTTGAGAAATGATTTAGACCATTTTAGAGTAGTTTTGTGAAAATATATTGTTTTATTTACTTTTTTTGCCTCACAGGTGTGATGAAAAACATTGTGTGTGCCACGGGCGGTACAAGAATTATGAACTCGTGTGAAGTTAGGCCCGTGCCTTAGGCTTGGGCTTTACTTTCACACTCGTTCACAAATTCTTATTTTCCGCCCTTAATACACAATGTACTATAAATTAGCTTACGAAATGCCTTGTCAGCCTCTGTAGCCTAGTTGGTAGTGACCCTGCCTACGAAGCTGGAGGTTCCGGGTTCGAATCCCGGCGAGGGCATTCTTTGTGTATTTATTTATCACAAATGTTTGTTCCTTGGTCATGGCTGTGTATGTATGTAAGTATCTATACGTATCTATCTATTATATATATCGTCGCCTGGTACCCACAACACAAGCCTTAATTGAGCTTACCGTGGGACTAGGTTGATTTGTGTAAGATGTCCCAAGATATTTATTTATTATTTATTAAATGCAAGCCGGTAGGGATCGAGCTCTATGAACGCTCCGCCACTGTTATGTATTAGGAAACGCCTTACCTATGACCTCATAGGCTATGTGGGATTCCTTTCAGCAAGTGAGAGGAGTTGAAGCCACCATTCTAGAGTCACAGTATAGTAAATAGTACTAACGTACAGTATGGGCACACCCTGCCTTCCATCTAACCCTCCGGTGACCGCACAGTTACCCTGGCATGTTTTATCTCACTCACACAGCGTGGCGCACTAGCCTAGAACTGTGTGACGAGTTTGTTTCGTACATTTTATCGTCACTATTCGAGGTGTGCAGGAGTGAACCTGCCGGTTATGAGGGCCACGGTCTTGAGGGTCATGAGGCCATGCCACGCCATGCCTAGGATACAACTTCGGCTCCCTCAGGTGGCCTTGTTCCATTCCAAAGAAAAAAACATTAGTGTGTTTCATCGAGTTTCAAGTTCAAAGATATTTTTAATCGTAGATGTTTATATTTATTCAAGTACTTAACGGGACTTTAAACCAACTATAAAACCAACGAAAAAATCTAATTTGAAATTGAAATTCGAACTACTATTAGTAGTGAGTAGAATTTAAAACCAAAGCGAGATATATGGCTTCGTATGCATTAGAGGGTTAATCGTGTACACTTAGATTTATTAACTATTCTGGCGTTTCGGGCGTGACGCTACGTTAGTTCCATTACTTGTCAATATATGAGAGAATATGGTAAAAGTAACTCAATTCTGCTGTAATGCACGCACCGATATTACATTTTGGCTCAAATTATAAGGTCTTTACGTTATCTAACCGCATATTATGCTGTTTACTAATACACAGTAAACAAAGATTAGCGTTGTCAATAACAACGTGAATGTTGATCAGTTGCCCTTAGTTATATCAACAGTGCACATAACTGAGGTTGGTTTACGAATGAAGAACGTAAACAACCTTTTAATGATGTTATAGAGAACGTTAATCAACTGCAAAGAACAGGTACATTCCCACCTATTTTACTTTTAAATCAGCGGTCGGCAACCGGCGGCCCGCGGGCCGCATGCGGCCCGTGAAGGGGTCAGTTGCGGCCCGCGGACCTCCTTGACTATTTTGTATATCGTGTATGTTAAAATCACGAACCTCAACAATGACCATACACATTAACAGAAAACCTAGTTATAAATCGGAGGCGACAATTATTATTATTAAAATATATGTATTTCGAGTCAGTGGCATGGCAACAGACAGAAACAGCAAAATAAAAATAGTAAAGGGACAAGTTGTAAAGTACTAAATTGAATTAGAGTATAGGTACAATATAAATAATTTTAAATCGAAATGCAATTTATCTTTGCAGTCGGGCCCTCTAATATTTAAAAAAAGAAACATGCATTTTTCGAGGTATTGCCGTGATAGTAAATTCGTCTACCTTATCTTTGAACGTTAATTTTGTACCGGGTTTCAGAGGCGAAATAAGAACTTCTTGAAATACCAACAATGGCCGATGTAGTCATGTCACGCTTGGCCTCGCAGGCTGCTGCGCCTCTGTCGGGCGCTCCGGGCCTTTAGCCCTAAGCGCAGCTCGGCCTTCGACCCTCTGGCTGGGTTTATTTAGCTACTGGGGTAGTTGAACGCTTGGTAGCTAAATTTTCTCGGAGCTCGGCCTTCGGCCTCGCTTTAAATAACTTAGAAGTGGCACGCTGGGGGCTCGCTTAGATTTACATCGGTTCGGGCAATATTCCGTCCCTTCCGCAGCGAAGCCTTCAACCGCGCCCAAAATTACTAGGGTTCGGGACCGCGAAGTGAAGTTCCGGGCCCATTGATCCTCCGCAAGGTCGGTCTACGGCCTCCCGATCTGAAAGCTCACCCTTTGGTCTCGCTTAATTTACTCGGGATTTTGGCTTTATGTTCCGAATTTTGAATTTTTTTCAAAAAAAATATTCAGGCTATCACTCCTGGCCCACATAATGTCCGTATGCCAAAGGGTTTAGCAGCCTTACCGAACAAGAGGTGCCTTTCCCCACGGATGAGGTCAATATTTTAGGTGGTGTACTAGCAGGACCTAAGAATACTCCGTGCTTAATATCAGCTCTAGATCTTCTTTTGTTTCAGAGTTATTCAAGATAATGTAAAATATACAGGGTGTCGTTGAAAGTGGCATATTTCGAGAACTGTTCAAGTTAGATCAACCAAACAAAATTGTGTTTGATAACAATAAAATAAACTACAAAATGCATATTTTTAACCTGCATCTTGTCCTTATTTTTCATAATAAAAAAAGAGTTCTTGTTTTTTTTTCCATATTTTTTTTTATTTCACGCGGAGGTACACCTACAAAAAAAATATGCATACATAGCCACTAATGTCCACTGTATACATAAATAAAAATATTTCCGTAAATCATCGTGCGTCATGCCAAAAAAAAATATTTCAGAAGTAGTCGTTACTGGCATACAAATAAAGTACCAGTGCAGTGTGAACATAAGTTAGTATGTAGGTATACAATCTCTTGACACTTACCGCACAAAATATCATTGACGTAAATTGACTTATTAGTGCATTTGCTATATAAATCAGCCTCTTGTCAATTTTGTATGCATTTTTTCTTTCCACATATATTTTTTAACGTTTTTTCACAAGGCTTACACTTAATGTTTTCCATTTTCCAACAGAAAATGCAACAAATCAAATGTCGAAAACAATATTATGTATCAAATGTTTATCTCTCTTTTATACAGGGTGGTCCAAACCTAGACGTCAAAAAATTTTTTTTAGATTCCTCACGTTATGAGCTATCAGAATATACCCCATATGTTAGCCGATTTTTTGTAGTTTTCAAGATATTCATTTTTGAAAAATTTTTTTTACTGACAAAAAAATTAGCGTCCTCAGTTCGATACAAGTAGGATAAAAAAATACCAAATTCAAAATTTTACGCTAAAAACGCATCAAAATAGCATTAATTTACGTAAATAAAAAATTTTAGTATTCTAAAGGGATCTTCAAGGGATTTTAGTATTCTAAAGACCGCCATTCTAGACCTTGAGCCTTCGTAAAAGCAAAAAAAAGTGATACTTAATGATGAGGATTTTTCGGAGTAATCGGTCAAATAAACTCAAAAAAGCTTAAAATTTTAAAGTAGTAAAAAAATACTTGAATAAGTACACAAATTGAGTTTTCGTGTATGTTCTGTTTTTGTTTATTGATGAGAACAAGAAAACAGACGAAATTTTACTTTATTTTTAAATAAAAAAATTTAGAAGCTTTTTTTTTAAATTTATTTGACCGACTACTCCGAAAAATCCTCATCATTAAGTATCACTTTTTTTTTGCTTTTAGGAAGGTTTAAGGTCTAGGGCAGTCGTTAGATTACCAAAAATCCTTGGGATATGTTTTATTTTTTTATTTACCTACATTAATGCTATTTTGATGCGTTTTTAACGTAAAATTTTGAATTTGGTATTTTTTATCCTACTTTTATCAAAGTGAGGACGCTAATTTTTTTGTCAGTAAGTGCTTTATTTGTAGTAATACTTTCACAAAAAGAAAATATTTAAAAAACCCAATAGTTTTTTTTATCAATAAATTTCTTCATTCCAGTATTTCTCTAAACATTTTTTTCAAAAATTCATAACTCGAAAACTACAAAAATCGGCTAACATACATGGGGTATATTCTGATAGCCCATGACGTAGAGAACCTAAAAAAAATTTTTTGACGTCAAGGTTTGTACCACCCTGTATAGCGTACACCATGTATAATGTACTAATAAGTCAATTTACGTCAATGATATTTTGTGCGGTAAGTGTCAAGAGATTGTATACCTACATACTAACTTATGTTCACACTGCACTGGTACTTTATTTGTATGCCAGTAACGACTACTTCTGAAATATTTTTTTTTTGGCATGACGCACGATGATTTACGGAAATATTTTTATTTATGTATACAGTGGACATTAGTGGCTATGTATGCATATTTTTTTTGTAGGTGTACCTCCGCGTGAAATAAAAAAAAATATGGAAAAAAAAACAAGAACTCTTTTTTTATTATGAAAAATAAGGACAAGATGCAGGTTAAAAATATGCATTTTGTAGTTTATTTTATTGTTATCAAACACAATTTTGTTTGGTTGATCTAACTTGAACAGTTCTCGAAATATGCCACTTTCAACGACACCCTGTATATTTTACATTATCTTGAATAACTCTGAAACAAAAGAAGATCTAGAGCTGATATTAAGCATGGAGTATTCTTAGGTCCTGCTAGTACACCACCTAAAATATTGACCTCATCCGTGGGGAAAGGCACCTCTTGTTCGGTAAGGCTGCTAAACCCTTTACCTAATCTTCCTACCTCTCTAAATCTACCTAAGTAGGGTAGTTAAGCGGTTATACCGCGTGGGCTCGATCGTTACGCACCGGGCCTTCGGCCCTACGCGCAGCTCGGCTTTCGGCCCTCTGGCTGGGTTTATTTAGCTACTGGGGTTGAACTCTTGGTAGCTAAATTTTCTCCGTCATCTTGAATTATTTCCATATTTCTTTCAGGGTATCACTCCTAGCCCACATAGTGCTTGTATGCCAAATTTCAGCGCGATCGTACCATTATTTTAAAAGTTTCATATAAATGCCTTTTTGTCCAATAAATAAAATAAAAAAAATTTGTAATCTGGAGAGCCCAAAAGTCACGCATTCGGATTTCCAGCTTCTACCCCCATCGGATAAAATAAAAAATATAAAAAATCGTCGATAATGTGTTATTTGCATAATAATATATAGGTATTGCTATATTCGACTCTCCCTTATTGACAACCGATAATGTCGAGTATTTTTTTCGAACAAAACCTACATATTAACAAAGTGCGGCCCGCGTAAATTTCGTTAACTACTATGTGGCCCTTGGATGCTAAAAGGTTGCCGACCCCTGTTTTAAATGATTGATTTCAACAAATCATGCTCACAATATAGTAAAACCAGTGTAATTTTTAATGCGTCTGCTTTGGTTCCTGTTCCTCCTAAACCAGTTTGAAACAATGTTTTTAAAATTTTACGTATTTAAGTTATTTGCGTATTGTGCCGAACCGCTTTTATTTGCCTCAATTGGCATTAGGTTCTTGGGTACTTGCAAAGTACGGGAGAGCAAATTCACACGTCACATTTATAGTAAACTGTCGCATTATCACGGTCTCAAATAAGTCCAGTGACATTTAAGCAGGCTGGACAATATCAGGACAGTACTATACAGTACTAGAATTTTGGCAGGACTACGTTACTCAAGACTCAAGTAATCGGGTGCGTCCAACAAGCAAATGACCCAATCATTTTTGACGCTGTCACAGCCTTTAGTTGTTTTGGACAACAAAAATATATCTTCTAATTTCCTTCTGAAGTTAAAACTGAAGTTTCACTCTTTCGCTTGAGTTTGTAGTTGACAACCTGTAAACTTGGCATCCTCGATGTACCTTTATGAAAGTGTGCTACGCGTTAAGAAGGGACAAGAAGATTAGTTACGGAGAGAATCTTCTATGCGCTGTACTATTGCTATGGAGTTAGTATCGCGCGTACTACCGGTTTTAAGGTAGACTTACCCCTGTATTCATAAACATCTCCTAATCTAAGCAAGCTGACAAGTCTCGTTTGAGTCGTTTCTCCCTTTTCTTCTTCTGCCCTGAACCTTCTCCCATTTACTTGGGGTCGGCCCTTTTAATCATGCGTCGCCAGGCCGGTCGGTCCTGGATTGTCTTCGTTTGACCCTTTCCGTCTTATATAAATATTGAGGAGACTGAAAGGGACAAACGATATTTAACAGCTTGCTAGGTTAGGAGAAATTTTTGAATAAGGGGGTTAAAAAGAGGACAGCAGATCGGTGTCAAAGGGCGATTGATTATTCTGTTATACATAGATAGTTCTACGAGAGTTGAGATCACTCACACCGCACACAAAATGTCATGTAAACACAAAGGTAATTCGAAATTAGTGTTCTAGTGACAGCAATTCTAATTGCAACTGTAAGATTGGCCAAAAAGATACCTCAAAGAATTGGCTTCAATATTTTGACGCAAGTCAAATTAAGTCATTTATTCGTTCACTATTTTATTTTGTAATTACTATTTAGATGTGTGAGTTCACCTCAGCTCTGGTGAAATTACCTATTATAACAAGAGATGAATTCAGAAGTTAATACAAGACATATTCGTCTGCAGGTGTCAAGCACGGTGGTGGAGGTTAACGGCGATAGCTCCGGGCATTCCAGCCCTACGACTGAGGCGCAACACACGTACATAACTGTAGCCAGTAAGTATTTTGTTTAGTACATTGTATGGATTGTCGGTTCAGGATGATGCTTTCAAGATGTTACGTAGTCTAGCCAAGTAAATAATTATAGTACCCACAATTGCGACTGGATCATAATGCCACATATTTCGCTCTTGTCTTTGGAGTTGTGAAAGTAATAGCATTATGACCTTAGTTGTCAGTTGGTGTTGATGCTACTATAGAAGCGTTATTGATGGCGATACTGATCATTATAGTAAGTTTTATTAAGAACCATTGGCTGTCTACGGTATAGCACTTTTTGCTTGTTAGATATCAATGTTTGTTATATTTTTTAGTCTGAGCACCTGATATGGTATTTATTATTTTATGTCCAGTAGGGTTAATACCTGGTTGGTGACATAGAAAATCAGTCCCTATTTCATTCATTTTGTTATTAAAAGAGAGGAAGTCGCACCAGTCAGTATGCTAAACCTACGTTATTATTTATTTTTTATGATTTTTTTTATTGAATATAATTAGAGTATTTTTGATTACATTTCATTTTACTTTAAGTCGCAAACTGTTTGGTCCTCTTAATTTAGTTACAGATTTGTGAAGTGATATGATTATACCCAGATATTGTTGCTTCATTTAATTATTTGCACTTATATGTATAGCAAGATATTGCAATAGTATATATTGTGAAAGTTAAGATTCTGGATACTGCATGTCAATTAATGGATAATTATTATCCAATCACAGTTTTTTTGCAACCTTAGAATAATAAAGTATGAAACCTTATAGTCGCCGGACGCCATGAAGTCAATTCTGACATTTGTTAGTTCAGTACATTATCTGTCAAAAAAAAAATCACCGTTTGACATATTGAACTGGCAGCTGTCAGACCAGCCTTATACCTTAACTCCCTTATTCATAAACGTCTGTTAACTTAACAAGCCGCTAATAATTGTTTGTCCCTTTCGGTCTTAACAATGTGTCCATAAGAGCAAAAGGGACAAACAATATTTAGCGGCTTGTTAAGTTAGCAGACGTTTATGAATAAGGCGGTAAGTTCTTACGTAACTTGTAGTGACGGAGCTATTAGCTGGAATGAGATAGTGATATGCAACTCTCATTTCTTAGTATTCTACTACTTACGACACTTACGTAAAAACTTACAGGTGTAATTTCGATTTCAGGATTGACTGTATAACAGCCGGAGACTATAGTTCCATAAAAAAAATCAAATTACACTTCGAATCTCTTTCACTACTACAATAATCAAGTGAAAGAGCGAAACCGCGATGTGTGGTATGGATATTTTAACGAAATAACACAGTTACTTCAACTGTTTCCACCCCTGTATCTTTTATGCTTCATTATTCTATCCAGCATGTAACCGTCTAGTTATATTTGTTTTTATTTGCATTGTTTTATTTTAATTTCGTGCGTGTCCACGGCACAGTGCAGGACGAATGGCAGAGCGGGATCGGCCAGTTGCCCGTCAAGGCCGAGATCCACAGTGACCAAGAAAGCAAGTTATTGTTATGTTAATGGTTATGGTTCCACATACTTGACTGTCAGAATAAAAATAGGCATTTTTGTTTTACATGTTTAATACGATAGGATACTTACAAATGACTAGTTTAGCTAATTACCGCAGCGAAGGTGCTCTAAGGTTTCAGTGGCAATGATAAAAGTTTGTTTAAAGCGCGATCAAATATCGTGACTTTGCGCTGGCGCACCATTTAAGATTCGCATGCGCAATGCCAAATAAAGTAGTCAAATAGTTCGATATGGCATATTATATACATTTAGTATGGTAAATATAGCTGAAAAACATCCCTTGATTATATTTTAAAGACAAACGGGTCGTAATCGCGTAAACTTACGTTTAATTATATCCTGACGTTTCGGGCATGACGTTACACCCGTGGTCGCAGGCAGACTGGCGAGAGAATGTATCAACACCTTCGAGCTGCGCGGGTTTTTCGAACTACCCGCACTTGATCTTGATTATTCACTTCTAGGCGAGGGTTGTCACTAGGCCTACACACAATACTCACAACATCCAATGGCTTTAAAATAGATGTTTCACCACGCTTACATTTGTAAATCACGGGATTCAACGCGGACGAGATTCCTTGCACCTCATTTTGATTTAAATTCCGATGTTTCTCAATTTCAATAGCTTCACGTACTTTTCGGCTATGATGTATACGCTCGGTTGAGAGGACTTTCGGGTTATGGAGTTCAATCCAGTGGTTAGGTCCGGACTCCAACAAATGCTCGGCCACAGCAGACTTATTCGTTCGTTGATACATTCTCTCGCCAGTCTGCCTGCGACCACGGGTGTAAAGTCATGCCCGAAACGTCAGGATATAATTAAACGTAAGTTTACGCGATTAAGAACCGTTTGTCTTTAAAATATGAATGATAATCGTGAAAGTTTAAATCAATATATCCCTTGATTAGCCCTAAGCACTATTTTTATTCTGACAATCTCAGCCTTGCTCAATTCATTATCACTAACTCTTAAACATCTACTCTACCCCCTTAGTCACAAAGACCTCCTAACTTAACAAGCCGATTGTCCCTTTCCGTCTTTTCAATATTTATATAAGAAGGAAAGCGATAAACGATACTTATCAGTTTGTAAGGAGCCGTTCATGAATAAGGGGGTTAATCGCCTGGCTAAACATGCGTCTTTTAACAAGCAAGTTACTTTTGTTAACACGGTAAGATAACATTAACATATTTTTGTAACAAATAGTGCTAGATTCAGAAAGAGTTAAGTGCTTTTATGCTTTTCACACTCTTATCATTGGTTGTGTTATTGGTTCCGGTAATCGTACTGGGAATTATACAGCTAATAAATTCTAGTTGATACTCTATTCCTTAACAACTAAGTAATTCTGAAGTTATTGATGATCATGATTTGTCTGCTCTCATTTCATTTCCAACTTACTTCTGTCTGACAAGCAGCATATTCTTATTTAATCAATTTAATCGTCACAATTATCTTAATATTATATTAAGCCTCCATAAATACAAATTTTCATGGTGATTGATGGATGCTTCTCATAATGTATTTAGGTTTTTATTTAGGAAATTACTTTATTTATTGCCAGAGCTTAACTGAAGTTCGTGGTGATCATCTTGTCACAATAAAACTCACAATATCTCAAAACGTTTATATAAATAATCCAGCGCACATTTAATTTCTCAGGAAACCTTTGATGCACCAAACAGACTCAATCTGATTATCTGTACCCGTCAAACAGATACCTTATTAAACGCTAACAAATAAAAAGAAAACCTACCCTAGTTAACATGTATAAAGTTTATAATTGCCTGTTAAAGATTAACAGGGGTGTATTATAAAAAAAATAGTAATGGTAGATAATTGTCGATGCCCCTTCGGATTATCTACCTGGGTGCAAATCGTGAATGCGTTCAACGAGGGGCTATTTCGTTGTCATGCGATACACCTGCTGGTTACCTTTGATATGACGCGTGCCGTCTCAATTTGTGAGGACGCTTATTGAACATTTGATGTCGTATTTTATTTCGTGATATTGCCCTGATATAGTGTGTTTTGTTTTAATGTGTACCACTAATATATTAATGCGTGTTTGATTATTTCATTCCTTAACCATTAATCGACCTGATATTACTCAAATACAATACTCAAATATAACATCGAGTTGCCCCCGTAGGGATATTTGTTAGATTGCTTAGTAATTCGTACGTTTCGTTCGTCTAAATTCTTTAAACTCTAAAAAGATATTTGCTTATAGTGGCTATGTCTAAAGACGCGCGTACGCGCACTTGGCTTTTTATGTTACGGAAATAGCTTTACAATTTAGTTTATATACTTGTAATTTAGTAGATTATTAAGTAATTGGGTCCAATATGTATTTCTTACAAAAGGCTTTCAAGAAGAATTAAAAAAAATAATAATTGGACAATAATAGAAACATAATTATTAATTACATTAATAGATCCATGTTTTATTATCTTGTATCACCATTTTGATAACACCCTGTATTTTAAGTTTATTTAGGTACATACTGCGTTTTCAATTTTCGTATTAAGAAAAACAAAAACATTTCTTCCATTATCATCAAACGGGAAAAAAAGTATTACATCAATTACAATATAAACAATTACATGTCGCACTTTTGATAGTTAATAAACTGGGATCATTATTTGAAATCGTCGAAATATTGTTCACATCATACCTACCTGAAATTATAATTATGTACCTAAGATAATTAACGCTATACGTGTATTATTTAATTAATTTATATTGTTATCACCGTTAGAACAACCTGTAGCATAACCAGCATCCTACACCTATCAGGAGGGTCTACTTCGCGATAATATAGCCAAAACAGGTGGGGTGAGTTGCCACCGCCGCCTCTTCTTATACGCCAGAGCGGGACCACCGCGTATAAACGAGACGGCTTATCGGATATTTTTCTGGGAAGTCTAGAGTTGAGTCGAGTTGCCTGGGAGACCTCTCGCGGCATGGAGGTGCCTCGCTACCGCTCGTACTACCCCTGTGAGTGCCACCCTGGACTGTGGTTTACGGTTTCAGTGTAATTTGGAACGGTCGCCGGTTCGGTTCCATTTTTGAATTCGCTTTTTAAATTTGGTATTGTTTTTCGTAAGGATTGGGTTTGTTAGTGGGTCAATCACTTTTTTTATGTCACTTGTTGCCAGGGTTACGTTCTCCTGGGTCACCCTGAAATTCACAGTTTAATAGCATTAAAACTGACGATTTTTTTAAATAGTTATGGGGCTCTTCTAATGTGGGTAACCCACTAATCATGATAGTAGAGCTTGCAGGATACTTTCTCCTAACAAACAAACTATCGCATTGTTGTCCCCTGGGTGATGTGTCAGAATAACAAAAAAAAGTGATTGACCCTAGTGCAGAACTGCCCTTTTAAGTGTTGGATAATGAACCTGGAATAGGATTTCGTGATTTAGCTTAAACTTTCCTCTTCACGAAACCTCCTGGTATTTCTCAGACAGATGTATCTCCGCGGGTACATCAGCTACTTTTCATCGTCAGCTTTTTGCGCAGCATTTTAGTAGAGTCATTCAATGAGTAAACTTAAGTATGATTAAATAATCATGGGACGGAAAAGGAAAGGCAGATAAGACTCGGTCATCACGTCGGTATTGCAGAAACTGAAAGAATCCATTGGTATTGAAGTAGTTAGTAGTTTTATTATGAAAAAAAAAAAACATTTGTTTTAACATTTCTACTCTAATGAGGTTGGAGGTTGCAGCCCTAGCATGAGTGTCCGTCTCTTTCTAACTCTCCCTCTTTGGTCACCTATACAATGATTCCTCAAAACATGTGATAAAAATTAAATAACGTATTATAATACAATTAATCAAAATAAAAGTTAAATAACAGAAAATAGAAATTAAATTAGTTAATTAAATGGAATTAAGAAGGAGAAGAGAGTTAAATTAAAATAATTAATCAAATGAATTATTTCAATTACAAAAATTGATTAATTCAATTAAAAGTAAGCAAAAAATAAAAATAACCATTTGTCAATCATCGTCATTAATACCTAGTATAAATTTTGTTTATCGCATCCCTTACAGAAGAAATTGGTGTTCTTATTTGATTATCCATGCAACAAATAGTTAAGAGAAACAACACAGATACTGTCGAAAGAGACTGGTAGTCAGTGGCGCGCGAGATTTCGTGTTACTCTCGTATAGTGGTATGCCGTTCCCGGTAACGTCCCCAATGCATTTTCGGGGATGTTCAAATGATAACCTTCCGTGCTAAGGCCGCTGTGGTCTATCCAGATTTTAAACTACTTTTTTCTAATCTTGTTACTTGTTCTAAAATTAACTACTTTGCCAAATTTTAACATTCGTTGAATGTTGTATGCTGATTTGTCATCATAACATAATTCATAATTAACAAGGATTTTAGTCGCTTTCTCTTTCATTTCTTTGTATTATAAACATGAAGAGTTTCTTCTTTCCATTATTTTCCATTACGCTTAAGACATTTCCTTGTAACAGTATGCTTCCAATTGAATATCTATCTAACTAAGCTTTCGTGGCTTAATTAACATTTTGTCTTTGACGCGAGACTGGGAAACTGGTGCTATCCTTATTTAACCGAAAGCAATAATTATATGTTAAAAAAGGACAGCGCAACATTGACTCCGCCCATTATTGATATGGGCGGGCTTTACCACTTCCTGGGTATTCGTGTAGAATATTGTGAATACCTACTTTATTAGGTGTTTTTTTATCAGGCGAAGGCAGTAATGGGGTCAACTATCATGTGCAATATGTGGAGCCTCAAGAAATCTACACCCAAGGCCATGATACTCACATGTAAGTTGATTTATTTATAAGTGTCCCTATACAAATAGGTTCGTCCAAATACGACCTTCCAGGTAGGTACCCAGGTGTCTAGCAAGACAGACAAAGACTGATATTTACGTAATTAGAGTTTAACGTCATCACATACTTATGAAACCTGAACGACCCGAGGTTAATCTGAAAATGCCCTGTTACAGACATTCGATATAATCAACACTGACGCCATGTTTGTTTCGTAAAATCTGAGCTTGGCGTGGGCGTTTGTAGCTCTAAATACAATGTACAAATTGGCGGTTTTCGGAACTGTAACTTGTTAATTATTAGTATATTTTAATACGAACGCACTAGCGACAAATGTACTCTTACAGTAAATGTGTAATTATTTGGCGTCAAGGTTTTCTCCTAGTACGATTTTTCCATAGTAAATTAGTACACAAACTGTAAATTTTAGGCTCAGAATTTCAGACGTACCTATTATTTGACAAGAATCTGAAATCAGCCAGCCAGTGGGCTAGCACTATACGGACAATAGAACCAATCATCTACAAGAAGAATTGATATGCGTTTATTAGTATACTCTGGCCAACCAGCGTGTCACTAGGAAGAGGCGGTATTTAAAAGTGTAGGCGGTAAGAAATGGTTGTCAATAGAAAAAATTAATTTGCCGCCATTTTTTACGGACTAGCTGGTTGGACAGACGTAGCGCATTCGCATTCAGAATTATGACAACGCCTCCACATTGTGGTTTTGTGTTCAATAGTGAAAATACGCGCGCTCAGATTCAGTTCTATACCTATACCATTGTATCAGGGAGACCCTCCGCTCCTACCCCGTGTACGGGGTGGCCACGGTCAACGCGGAACAGCCAACCGAGTCGTGGAGCGCCGACGAGTTCTCATACAGCGTCGTTGCGGCAGACGAGGCCGCTTCCCCCGCGCCCGCGCCCTCCACCCCGCCGCAGCCGCGCATGCCGCCCGCCACCGTGCAGTGGCTGCTCGACAACTACGAGACCGCGGACGGTGAGTGACGTCACAGCGGGGCGGCAGACGAGGCCGCCTCGCCCGCGCCCGCGCCCTCCACCCCGCCGCAGCCGCGCATGCCGCCCGCCACCGTGCAGTGGCTGCTCGACAACTACGAGACCGCGGACGGTGAGTGACGTCACAGCGTGGCGGCAGACGAGGCCGCCTCGCCCGCGCCCGCGCCCTCCACCCCGCCGCAGCCGCGCATGCCGCCCGCCACCGTGCAGTGGCTGCTCGACAACTACGAGACCGCGGACGGTGAGTGACGTCACAGCGCGGCGGCAGACGAGGCCGCCTCGCCCGCGCCCGCGCCCTCCACCCCGCCGCAGCCGCGCATGCCGCCCGCCACCGTGCAGTGGCTGCTCGACAACTACGAGACCGCGGACGGTGAGTGACGTCACAGCGTGGCGGCAGACGAGGCCGCCTCGCCCGCGCCCGCGCCCTCCACCCCGCCGCAGCCGCGCATGCCGCCCGCCACCGTGCAGTGGCTGCTCGACAACTACGAGACCGCGGACGGTGAGTGACGTCACAGCGTGGCGGCAGACGAGGCCGCCTCGCCCGCGCCCGCGCCCTCCACCCCGCCGCAGCCGCGCATGCCGCCCGCCACCGTGCAGTGGCTGCTCGACAACTACGAGACCGCGGACGGTGAGTGACGTCACAGCGTGGCGGCAGACGAGGCCGCCTCGCCCGCGCCCGCGCCCTCCACCCCGCCGCAGCCGCGCATGCCGCCCGCCACCGTGCAGTGGCTGCTCGACAACTACGAGACCGCGGACGGTGAGTGACGTCACAGCGTGGCGGCAGACGAGGCCGCCTCGCCCGCGCCCGCGCCCTCCACCCCGCCGCAGCCGCGCATGCCGCCCGCCACCGTGCAGTGGCTGCTCGACAACTACGAGACCGCGGACGGTGAGTGACGTCACAGCGTGGCGGCAGACGAGGCCGCCTCGCCCGCGCCCGCGCCCTCCACCCCGCCGCAGCCGCGCATGCCGCCCGCCACCGTGCAGTGGCTGCTCGACAACTACGAGACCGCGGACGGTGAGTGACGTCACAGCGTGGCGGCAGACGAGGCCGCTTCCCCGGCACCCGCTCCCTCCACCCCGCCGCAGCCGCGCATGCCGCCCGCCACCGTGCAGTGGCTGCTCGACAACTACGAGACCGCGGACGGTGAGTGACGTCACAGCGTGGCGGCAGACGAGGCCGCCTTATTGGCTGTATCGACACCAACGACTATAGCCGACGGCATTGTTCATGCAACATTGACTTACGTGGCAATATTGTCGCACGCTTCAGCAATACACCATTTTTGGTTAAGCGTTAAAACTCCGTGGGTGTCGTAAGAGTCCCTTTAGTACCGTTTTGTAGCCAGATTTGGTAGCTGGCTGCCAAATGGGAATGATGGTTTCCCGCCAGCTATTAAATGGGAATATTTTCCCATCTCGTTGCCGGATTTGGTAGCTGATTACTAAACGTGGTTGCAAATCAATAATGGAAAAGTCCTATTTTGTAACCAGATTCGACCTACCTATGTTGTACAAATAAACTATTTGATTTGATGTGATTTGATTCGAAGCTGATTACTAAACTTTGGCTACCAAACGATACTAAGAGTCGACCATTAGTCACTTACCATTCGTTTACTGAAAATTAATGATAGGCAGCAGCATTATCATAGTGATCGCCAATTCGCTTCCCAGCTTGGAGATTATGGGCATCCTAATGCGTCCGTACGTCTAGGTAATCTAACAGTTGACTGAAATAGGCTGATGATGTGTGATGTTAAAATGATTAGTTAATTTAGTAGAATAAGCAAGCATATCTTAAAAATCGTCCTTCACAGGTGTATCGCTCCCCCGATCAACTCTCTACGCCCATTACCTCCGCCATTGCACGGCGCATCGTTTGGATCCAGTCAACGCGGCATCGTTCGGAAAGCTCATACGATCGGTGTTTGTCGGGCTAAGGACGCGGCGGCTTGGTACGCGTGGCAACTCTAAGTACCACTATTATGGCATCAGGTAAGTAAAGTTATGCTCTTCTGGCCGAAATATTGTAATAGCGTATTTAACATAACTTTACGCGCAATACCTTCGCCAACGCACGGTGCATCGTCTCGTTCGACCTGGTGAACGAAAAGCTCACTATTATGGCATCAGGTAAGTAAATAGTGATGCGCTTCTGGCCTGAAAATTGCAGAAGTTAGATATTATTGATTTAGCAACCCTATTTCTGATAACTGGCTCAAAGAAAATGCGAGATTTGATAGAATATTTCTGTATTTATTATAATTACTAAACTTTTTTCTCTTAGGGCGAAATCCAGCATCCCTGCTTCTCCGCCGCCGGACCCTAATGACGAAAAGGCTGATGTTCAAGATATGCAGGTTAGTTACGGTTACAGAAGATAATATTTACATACTCCACATAACTTTCATAAGTTGAAAGTAACTTTGTATACGACTTACACTCAGTATTTTTTGATCTTAGTTACATTTTTTTTTTTCATTGTAGTTTCACAGAAGATAACTGTGATAAAATGGAAACTGACTATGTAGATCGAGTAACTAAGTTTAAATTGTATATGTTCCTTATACCATGATCAAATATTAACATGCTTATCCTCGTAATTTTAGGGTCAGTGTAAATGTGTAACCACATTTTATAATACTATCTACTTTTATATTTCCCATAAAATAACATTTTGGGGATATTTTAACGGTTTTGATGCAACCAATGCTTAGTAGGTCTTATTTGCACATAGGAGCCGCGCGAGCGCGATTCCGAGCCCACAACTCCCACCGGTGGCGTCCCCGGCCTCGCCCACAGACAGTACCTAGGTACTGTGGTGGCGGGCTCTCCCCCCGCTCCACCCGCGCTGCCCCCCGCCGCGGAGCTGCCGCCGTCCGCGCTCACCGCGCTACAGGAGCACCATCGGTGAGATACTACACTAGCCGACGAGGCAGACATGCCCGGCCTCGCCCACAGACAGTACCTAGGTACTGTGGTGGCGGGCTCTCCCCCCGCTCCACCCGCGCTGCCCCCCGCCGCGGAGCTGCCGCCGTCCGCGCTCACCGCGCTACAGGAGCACCATCGGTGAGATACTACACTAGCCGACGAGGCAGACATGCCCGGCCTCGCCCACAGACAGTACCTAGGTACTGTGGTGGCGGGCTCTCCCCCCGCTCCACCCGCGCTGCCCCCCGCCGCGGAGCTGCCGCCGTCCGCGCTCACCGCGCTACAGGAGCACCATCGGTGAGATACTACACTAGCCGACGAGGCAGACATGCCCGGCCTCGCCCACAGACAGTACCTAGGTACTGTGGTGGCGGGCTCTCCCCCCGCTCCACCCGCGCTGCCCCCCGCCGCGGAGCTGCCGCCGTCCGCGCTCACCGCGCTACAGGAGCACCATCGGTGAGATACTACACTAGCCGACGAGGCAGACATGCCCGGCCTCGCCCACAGACAGTACCTTGACGTGAAGTCTAACTTGCAAGCGTTCAGCGGCCAGTTTAAACGAAGCGTGAAGAAGCATCTAGCGGGCCAGCAAGGCGGTGGCAACTAACAGGTTACTGATTGTCTCCCGTTCGTTGCCGCCGCGATTTGGGCTCTACTTTTCACTTACGATCAGGTGGAGTGGAGCCACTTTGTTGTGCCAACATAAAAAAAAAAAAGTTCGGTGGGGCATCCAGCGTTACATCGTTGCGTCAAGCATCCCAAGGAAAGGAAGTGGTTATTT
Source organism: Thaumatotibia leucotreta (assembly GCA_025490895.1). NCBI lineage: Eukaryota > Metazoa > Arthropoda > Insecta > Lepidoptera > Tortricidae > Thaumatotibia > Thaumatotibia leucotreta. The sequence goes on along the minus strand of JALPQI010000950.1, from coordinate 91,683 downwards.
AGGCCATTCGCATGCATTTGCATTTATATCTCATTGGCAAATTATTAAAAGAGAGTATTATCCAAGCTTTAAAAGATAAGAATAAAATATTACAAATGCAAATGATCGTAATTTGCATCCTTGATAGGTATCCATTTTATATAACATCATTGAGGTATAAAATTAAGCTGTTGGTTTTCTAAATAAAACAAAGTGACATAGAAAATAACGCTGACATGTGACTATCTCGTCTAACACAATTTCCTTCTACAGCGAGCACGGCGTAGAATTCCTCGAAGCAGTGGCGGCGTTGGACATAGCGGCCGTGGAGCGCTCCCGCCGCAACTTCTGGCGGAGGCCGCCCGCCGCTCTGTGCCGGCGCGTTCTGTGCCGGCTGGCCGCTAGAAAGGTAACCCTCAATCTATTGTCTCAGTATAGCTCGGTTTTGGAAGCAGAGGCTTTGGACATAGAGGCCGTGGAGCGCTCCCGCCGCAACTTCTGGCGGAGGCCGCCCGCTGCTCTGTGCCGGCGAGTTCTGTGCCGGCTGGCCGCTAGAAAGGTAACCTTCAATCTATTGTCTCAGTATAGCTCGGTTTTGGAAGCAGAGGCTTTGGACATAGCAGCTGTGGAGCGCTCCCGCCGCAACTTCTGGCGGAGGCCGCCCGCCGCTCTGTGCCGGCGGGTTCTTTGCCGGCTGGCCGCTAGAAAGGTAACCCTTAATCTATTGTCTCAGTATAGCTCGGTTTTGGAAGCAGAGGCTTTGGACATAGCGGCCGTGGAGCGCTCCCGCCGCAACTTCTGGCGGAGGCCGCCCGCCGCTCTGTGCCGGCGCGTTCTGTGCCGGCTGGCCGCTAGAAAGGTAACCTTCAATCTATTGTCTCAGTATAGCTCGGTTTTGGAAGCAGTGGCGGCTTTGGACATTGCGGCCGTGGAGCGCTCCCGCCGCAACTTCTGGCGGAGGCCGCCCGCCGCTCTGTGCCGGCGCGTTCTGTGCCGGCTGGCCGCTAGAAAGGTAACCTTCAATCTATTGTCTCAGTATAGCTCGGTTTTGGAAGCAGTGGCGGCTTTGGACATTGCGGCCGTGGAGCGCTCCCGCCGCAACTTCTGGCGGAGGCCGCCCGCCGCTCTGTGCCGGCGCGTTCTGTGCCGGCTGGCCGCTAGAAAGGTAACCTTCAATCTATTGTCTCAGTATAGCTCGGTTTTGGAAGCAGTGGCGGCTTTGGACATTGCGGCCGTGGAGCGCTCCCGCCGCAACTTCTGGCGGAGGCCGCCCGCCGCTCTGTGCCGGCGCGTTCTGTGCCGGCTGGCCGCTAGAAAGGTAACCTTCAATCTATTGTCTCAGTATAGCTCGGTTTTGGAAGCAGTGGCGGCTTTGGACATTGCGGCCGTGGAGCGCTCCCGCCGCAACTTCTGGCGGAGGCCGCCCGCCGCTCTGTGCCGGCGCGTTCTGTGCCGGCTGGCCGCTAGAAAGGTAACCCTCAATCTATTGTCTCAGTGAAGCTCGGTTTTGGAAGCAGTGGCGGCTTTGGACATAGAGGCTGTGGAACGCTCTCGCCGCAACTTCTGGCGGAGGCCGCCCGCTGCTCTGTGCCGGCGCGTTCTGTGCCGGCTGGCCGCTAGAAAGGTAACCCTCAATCTATTTTCTCAGTATAGCTCGGTTTTGGAAACAGTGGCGGCGTTGGACATAGCGGCCGTGGAGCGCTCCCGCCGCAACTTCTGGCGGAGGCCGCCCGCCGCTCTGTGCCGGCGCGTTCTGTGCCGGCTGGCCGCTAGAAAGGTAACCCTCAATCTATTGTCTCAGTGAAGCTCGGTTTTGGAAGCAGTGGCGGCTTTGGACATAGAGGCTGTGGAACGCTCTCGCCGCAACTTCTGGCGGAGGCCGCCCGCTGCTCTGTGCCGGCGCGTTCTGTGCCGGCTGGCCGCTAGAAAGGTAACCCTCAATCTATTATCTCAGTATAGCTCGGTTTTGGAAACAGTGGCGGCGTTGGACATAGCGGCCGTGGAGCGCTCCCGCCGCAACTTCTGGCGGAGGCCGCCCGCCGCTCTGTGCCGGCGAGTTCTGTGCCGGCTAGCCGCTAGAAAGGTAACCCTCAATCTATTGTCTCAGTATAGCTCGGTTTTGGAAGTAGTGGCGGCTTTGGACTTAGAGGCCGTGGAGCGCTCCCGCCGCAACTTCTGGCGGAGGCCGCCCGCCGCTCTGTGCCGGCGAGTTCTGTGCCGGCTGGCCGCTAGAAAGGTAACCTTCAATCTATTGTCTCAGTATAGCTCGGTTTTCGAAGTAGTGGCGGCTTTGGACATAGAGGCCGTGGAGCGCTCCCGCCGCAACTTCTGGCGGAGGCCGCCCGCCGCTCTGTGCCGGCGCGTTCTGTGCCGGCTGGCCGCTAGAAAGGTAACCCTCAATCTATTGTCTCAGTGAAGCTCGGTTTTGGAAGCAGTGGCGGCTTTGGACATAGAGGCTGTGGAACGCTCTCGCCGCAACTTCTGGCGGAGGCCGCCCGCTGCTCTGTGCCGGCGCGTTCTGTGCCGGCTGGCCGCTAGAAAGGTAACCCTCAATCTATTATCTCAGTATAGCTCGGTTTTGGAAACAGTGGCGGCGTTGGACATAGCGGCCGTGGAGCGCTCCCGCCGCAACTTCTGGCGGAGGCCGCCCGCCGCTCTGTGCCGGCGAGTTCTGTGCCGGCTAGCCGCTAGAAAGGTAACCCTCAATCTATTGTCTCAGTATAGCTCGGTTTTGGAAGTAGTGGCGGCTTTGGACTTAGAGGCCGTGGAGCGCTCCCGCCGCAACTTCTGGCGGAGGCCGCCCGCCGCTCTGTGCCGGCGAGTTCTGTGCCGGCTGGCCGCTAGAAAGGTAACCTTCAATCTATTGTCTCAGTATAGCTCGGTTTTCGAAGTAGTGGCGGCTTTGGACATAGAGGCCGTGGAGCGCTCCCGCCGCAACTTCTGGCGGAGGCCGCCCGCCGCTCTGTGCCGGCGCGTTCTGTGCCGGCTGGCTGCTAGAAAGGTAACCTTCAATCTATTGTCTCAGTATAGCTCGGTTTTGGAAGCAGTGGCGGCTTTGGACATAGCGGCTGTGGAACGCTCCCGCCGCAACTTCTGGCGGAGGCCGCCCGCCGCTCTGTGCCGGCGCGTTCTGTGCCGGCTGGCCGCTAGAAAGGTAACCCTCAATCTAGTGTCTCAGTATAGCTCGGTTTTGGAAGCAGAGGCTTTGGACATAGCGGCCGTGGAGCGCTCCCGCCGCAACTTCTGGCGGAGGCCGCCCGCCGCTCTGTGCCGGCGAGTTCTGTGCCGGCTGGCCGCTAGAAAGGTAACCCTCAATCTATTGTTTCAGTATAGCTCGGTTTTGGAAGCAGAGGCTTTGGACATAGCGGCCGTGGAGCGCTCCCGCCGCAACTTCTGGCGGAGGCCGCCCGCCGCTCTGTGCCGGCGGGTTCTGTGCCGGCTGGCCGCTAGAAAGGTAACCCTCAATATATTATATTTTAGGAAATTTCACACTTAATGTTCAAAATAAAGCTCTATAATCAAGGTTTTCACAAATAAGTCAGAATATTAGCACCCATTACACAAAAGATACGAAATAGCAAACGTTCCGTGACCGCGTCCTTTGACAGAATTTCCAAGCAAATTCCAAATGACAGCACTTGACAGGAGCTGTCTGTCATGTGCAATACACAGTTAAGACGTGATGAGACTGGACCCGACGATATAATATACACGGTGCCTCGCGAGGAACCCACATAATTTTAATGCTGAATTCCTGAGCATATTTAGAGTATTTAATGTTATATAAAATTTCCTGGATTCGGCTTGGTTCCAAAGATAATTAACCTTTTTTCGGAAAAAGTTTCTCGACGTAACTCGTCATAAAACTTCTTTTTGATTACAATGCTGCCACAATGTGTTCTAATATTACCACACCTTTTGCCTGACAATCAAAAAATAAGAATAGACTTGACGAAAAAACCTGTCCCTAAAAAAAAAAAATTAAAAAAATTAGTTTTAACAAATTGTTGTTATGATAAAAAGTATTGGAAATGTTAAAAAGTATTCAAAAAGTCTAAAAAAAAAATCGAAAAAAAAAATTTTTTTTTTGTTTCATTTGACATTTGGTCTCATAATATTTTTTGTTTATTATGATGTCTAGAATGCATAGTTAAAATTATGTGGTTTCCTCGCGAGGCACCGTGTATATCTAGCTCGATTTTGGAAGCAGTGGTGGCTTTGGACATAGAGGCCGTGGAACGCTCCCGCCGCAACTTCTGGCTTCTGGACTTTTGTGCCGGATGGCGGCAAGAAAGGTAACCCCCGTCTCAGTGTCATCGTCTTCTGTCTTGACAGTGTCGGTGATAAAGACAGACAGCTCTCCGCGCGATATTCTGCCATTTCTCTATATAGTCTCAGCATATCGCGGCATTTACTCGAAGCAGTGGCGGCGTTGGACATAGCGGCCGTGGAGCGCTCCCGCCGCAACTTCTGGCGGAGGCCGCCCGCCGCTCTGTGCCGGCGAGTTCTGTGCCGGCTGGCCGCTAGAAAGGTAACCCTCAATCTATTGTCTCAGTATAGCTCGGTTTTGGAAGCAGAGGCTTTGGACATAGCGGCTGTGGAGCGCTCCCGCCGCAACTTCTGGCGGAGGCCGCCCGCCGCTCTGTGCCGGCGAGTTCTTTGCCGGCTGGCCGCTAGAAAGGTAACCCTCAATCTATTGTCTCAGTATAGCTTGGTTTTGGAAGCAGGCTTTGGACATAGCGGCCGTGGAACATTCCCGCCGCAACTTCTGGTGTGCCGGCGAGTTCTGTGCCGGCTGGCCGCTAGAAAGGTAACCCTCAATCTATTGTCTCAGTATAGCTCGGTTTTGGAAACAGTGGCGGCTTTGGACATAGCGGCCGTGGAACGTTCCCGCCGCAACTTCTGGCTTCCGGAATTTTGTGCCGGCTGTGGCGGCAAGAACGGTAACCCCCGTCTCAGTGTCATCGTCTTCTGTCTTGACAGTGTCGGTGATAAAGACAGACACAGCTCTCTGCGCGATATTCTGCCATCTTTCCCTATTGTCTCAGTATAGCATAGTAGTTCCTCGAAGCAGTGGCGATGTTGGGCATAGCGGCTTTGAAGTGATCTGTGCCCGCTGGTGGCAAGAAAGGTAACCCCCGTCTTAGTGTCATCGTCTTCTGTCTTGGCTCTTGGCAGCGTCGGTGTTAAAGACAGACTCAGCTCTCTGCGCGATATTCTGCTATCTCTCCCTATTGTTTCAGTATAGCATAGTAGTTTCTAGAAGCAGTGGCGATGTTGGGCATAGCGGCTTTGAAGTGATCTGTGCCGGCTGGTGGCAAGAAAGGTAACCCCCGTCTCAGTGTCATCGTCTTCTGTCTTGGCTCTTGGCAGTGTCGGTGTTAAAGACAGACTCAGCTCTCTGCGCGATATTCTGCTATCTCTCCCTATTGTTTCAGTATAGCATAGTAGTTCCTCGAAGCAGTGGCGATGTTGGGCATAGCGGCTTTGAAGTGATCTGTGCCGGCTGGTGGCAAGAAAGGTAACCCCCGTCTCAGTGTCATCGTCTTCTGTCTTGGCTCTTGGCAGTGTCGGTGTTAAAGACAGACTCAGCTCTCTGCGCGATATTCTGCTATCTCTCCCTATTGTTTCAGTATAGCATAGTAGTTCCTCGAAGCAGTGGCGATGTTGGGCATAGCGGCTTTGAAGTGATCTGTGCCCGCTGGTGGCAAGAAAGGTAACCCCCGTGTTAGTGTCATCGTCTTCTGTCTTGGCTCTTAGCACCGTTGATGTTAAAGGCAGACACAGGTCTCCGCGCCATATTCTGCCATTTCTCTATAGTCTCAGCATATCGCGGCATTTACTCGAAGCAGTGACGGTGTTGGACATAGCGGCCGTGGAGCGCTCCCGCCTGACTTGTTTGTTGTTCTCTCTTCAGGGAAGAGTCAACAGAAACCGGTCTAAAGGACGCTCTCCGATGCGTTGGACAGACCAAATTTCAGCTTTAACCAATACTCCCCTTAACACATGTGCAAGAGAAGCGTCGGCCAGGGACGTGACCACGACTGCTCTGCCAAGAGCATATCGACAAAGAAGAAGAAGAGAGCATAGTAGTTCCTCGAAGCAGTGGCGATGTTGGGCATTGCGGCATTGAAGTGATCTGTGCCGGCTGGTGGCAAGAAAGGTAACCCCCGTCTTAGTGTCATCGTATTCTATGTTAAAGGCAGACACAGCTATCCGCGCGATATTATGCCATTTTTCTATAGTCTCAGCATATCGCGGCAGTTATTCGAAGCAGCAACTTCTAGGAAAGGCTAACAGTGTCTTATTCTCTTTTATTTCGCTCTTGACGGATCGGTCATGGTTACATCGAGGCTTCCAAGTCGGCGCTCAAGCTAGATCGGGCTATATTAACGAAACGAGACTAGATCGTCTGTGTTTCATGATAAACATACTTTAAAAATGACATTCATTCATAAATTGTCCTTAGTGGTCGGGGAGTACTGTGACATGGATTTTCCGGGATACCGACTGCATTCATTGTAATAATATTCATGTGGGGACAGTACTCCATGCTAGCCAAAGCTCCTGTGTAATATGCAATTATGTTCTTACGAATCATTTTGTTCCATATAGGATGTAGCAGCGTGGCTTCGCCGGGCCGACCTCGAGTTGTACCAGCGCGCTGTGGAACTCCTTCTACCCGACGTTTTACGTCCAATTCCGCCGCAACTCACACAGGTATGCAGGGGATTGTTCTTTTATTGTTTCAATGTTAAAAATGTGTACTTCTAATCTGATTTAAAAATGTCAAGGTAATTTACAGTTTTAGTAAGTATGTTATTTTTGTAGATTTATGTAAAATGAGATTGACACACACACATAAAACGGAATTGAACCGTGCGAACTCCCTCATAAATCCCAATTTCATTATAAAAGCTGTCGATTAGTCATGTGCCGTTCCCGGGAATATTCCCCAGGCGGGAATAAACCCGGGTATATTCCCGGGTATATTCCCTCACATAGGGAACATTGAGGAATTTTGAAAGTGTGTAGATTTACAAATTGTATGATCGAAGATTACATTAAAGCGTTATGCATTGAAATATTTACTGAGACATTAAGCACTGAAACTCGACTACGAAAGTAAATTCCCAATGTTCCTGGGTTTATTCCCAATTTTCCCTGGGTTTATTCCCATTGTTCCCGAAGTTTATTCCCAATGTTCCCGGGAATATTTCCATCTTTGCTAGTAAAATAAAAAAAGACAACTGTTTTTACTGTTTCTGCAGTGCTCATGCTGCTCATCGATGTACTCGAATTATCTGTGATATCAGTCACAGACGTCATAGTAGAGTCTCGGCTTGACTCTTGATATTCAGTGTGAAGTGAAGCAGCTGAAGAACAACTAGATTCACCATGTGCTGATGCGGATGATTTACTTAAGGCATTGATGGAATATTTTTTTTTCGGTTTTTAAAAACACACTGAACTGAACTGTGGGTCTAGCGGTAAATAAGCCCAAGACCAAGGTCATGATGATTGATCGTGCGGGGGAAGCCGAACGCACAGGAGAACTCAGGCCTGGAATTTATAAGCGAGTTTGTCTACCTTGGGTCGTTAATCACTGATCGAGGAGGTTGTGACAAAGAAATTCGGAGACGCACACAGATGGCCAAGTCCGCAATGAGTAAACTGACCAAAATTTGGCAGAACAGGAGTATATCTAACAGGACTAAGATCAGGCTCGTGCGAACTCTGGTCTTCTCAATATTCATGTACGGCTCCGAATCGTGGACCATTCGAGCAGTTGACCGGAAAAAGATCGAGGCTTTCGAAATGTGGTGTTGGAGGAGAATGCTGCGCATACCGTGGACTGCAAAAAGAACCAACAGGTCGATTCTCGACCAACTAAAAATCAAAACCAGATTGTCCCCCATCTGTTACCAACGAGTACTGGGTTACTTTGGCCATATCGCCCGAAGACAACTTAGACAAGTTAGTTGTGGTAGGCAAGGTAGATGGAAAAAGACGAAGAGGCCGTTCACCTACTCGTTGGGCGGACCAAATAAAAGATTTGACCGGACTCACTATACCGACAGCCTTGAGACAAGCCGAAGATAGAGCAGGGTGGAAAGATCTCGTCACAGTCTCAGTAAAGGCGTATCAAGAAAGGCACGACCTTCAAGAATGAAGAGTACGATGAAGAAGAAGAAGACAAAATTACAGTACTTGCAAAAATACGTCACTTTATTGTTCACTGTATGAGTGGTGAAATGTTCAAACACTTTACTTTTAGGCCTCATGACTCAAGCACATCTAATCACGTATTAATAGCACTAGATACGGTAGAAGACCGGACGAAAGCACCATGCGCGGTTTAACCTTTTAGAGGAAGGGAGATAACCTATATATTGAAAGAAAGAGATAGAAATATAATATCCGCAAAACACAAAATGCATAGCCAAAAGAAGCCACGACTTTGTGATCCAAACAAATGCTCAATTTAAGTACCTATGTAACTCATATTATATTATGTATATCTAGTAAGTAAAAAAACGAGTTTTGTTGTGACAGTCTTTTTACCTCATAATTAACGAACTTAATTTATTTATTGATTGCCTAATCTGTATTGCAATATTACCCAGTTTAGCGAACATTCCCGGGAACAAGGGAATATTCCCGGGATTATTCCCAATGGGAATATTCTCATTCCCGGGAATATTCCCACGGCACATCACTACTGTCGATTATAGCCGTCGTAAGCTGCCATAGCCCAAATTACCGTCACCACTTCATACTTAATTTTTCTCTAGGCGATCCGCAACTTCGCCAAAAGCCTAGAGTCTGCCCTCGCTGCCGGCTCCGGCTGCGCCCCGGCGGCGGCCAGCCGCGCGCAAGCGTCGGCGGCGGCGGCGCTGGCGGCCGCGCTGCGCCGCTACACCTCGCTCAACCATCTCGCGCAGGCCGCGCGCGCCGTGCTCGCCAACCAGCACCAGATCCAGCAGGTACCGTCCCGGGCAGGTCACCATCGACTCCGGCGGCGGCGGCGGCGCTGGCGGCCGCGCTGCGCCGCTACACCTCGCTCAACCATCTCGCGCAGGCCGCGCGCGCCGTGCTCGCCAACCAGCACCAGATCCAGCAGGTACCGTCCCGGGCAGGTCACCATCGACTCCGGCGGCGGCGGCGGCGCTGGCGGCCGCGCTGCGCCGCTACACCTCGCTCAACCATCTCGCGCAGGCCGCGCGCGCCGTGCTCGCCAACCAGCACCAGATCCAGCAGGTACCGTCCCGGGCAGGTCACCATCGACTCCGGCGGCGGCGGCGGCGCTGGCGGCCGCGCTGCGCCGCTACACCTCGCTCAACCATCTCGCGCAGGCCGCGCGCGCCGTGCTCGCCAACCAGCACCAGATCCAGCAGGTACCGTCCCGGGCAGGTCACCATCGACTCCGGCGGCGGCGGCGGCGCTGGCGGCCGCGCTGCGCCGCTACACCTCGCTCAACCATCTCGCGCAGGCCGCGCGCGCCGTGCTCGCCAACCAGCACCAGATCCAGCAGGTACCGTCCCGGGCAGGTCACCATCGACTCCGGCGGCGGCGGCGGCGCTGGCGGCCGCGCTGCGCCGCTACACCTCGCTCAACCATCTCGCGCAGGCCGCGCGCGCCGTGCTCGCCAACCAGCACCAGATCCAGCAGGTACCGTCCCGGGCAGGTCACCATCGACTCCGGCGGCGGCGGCGGCGCTGGCGGCCGCGCTGCGCCGCTACACCTCGCTCAACCATCTCGCGCAGGCCGCGCGCGCCGTGCTCGCCAACCAGCACCAGATCCAGCAGGTACCGTCCCGGGCACTTGCTAAAGCTGCGTTTCCACTCAGTGTTCTGAGCGAGCATTCGTTCGTTCTTGGACAGATTAAAACAGGATTTTACATAACAAATGTTCGTTCGTCAGCCCACGAACACGTGAATCTACTCGCGCAGAACACTAAGTGAAACGCGACTTAACACTAGTAATTTAGCCGAGCGTTGCAATCGTAATCGCGTTGGAATCCTATGGTGACGGCAGTAAGAATACATTTGTCATCACCCCAACTGCCTGCGGATGTCGTAAGAGTCGACTAAGGGATTGAAGTGTCTCTGACCATTCTTTGATAATGATGGGCAGCAGCGTCATCATAGTGGACACATTACTTCGATCGCCAATCCGCTTGCCCAGCGTGGGAATTATGAGCATTTACCTCCTAATACGTATAGTTAATAGGAGAGGCCTAATCCAGCAGCGAACTAACTGTAGCGATGACATCGTTTGTAATATAAACCCAATTGCTTATGCTCACAACGTTGACTTCCGCTGCTTGCAAGCCGTCAAGATGGACGGACGATTTGAAGAAAATCCCGAGATCACGGGAGCAAGCAACACAGCCGACAATCGTCAAAGCGTTACTCATGCCAAATTAAAATGAAAATAGCTCATCCGGTCCTGTTGAATGACGTCTTTTGATTAGACCGAACACTTTATAAATGAAGGTAAAACATACACGTTGAACCCCTTTATATCATTATTTAATTTCAGATGCTGTCGGATCTAAACCGCGTGGATTTCCGCGTGGTTCGGGAGCAGGCTGCATGGGCGTGTTCGTGCGGCAGCGCTGCCACCGCGCACCGACTTGAAGCCGACTTCAAGGTGGGTCTCATCAACAACATGGTGTTCCATGCCGGCGTGACGCTATAACATGGACGTCTAATGCCAGCTCAAAAATGCCCCCAAAACCAATTGTTCAATTGTGCCAAGATGTGCAGGACATAGCGCTTTTCTTAACACCGCGCATATTTCGGCGCAACATCTTTGACAAACGTTTATAGAATATAGCCAATCAAAACTTTGATGGACCAATCACAACTATGGCGGTTTAAGTTATAGGTTGATATTGAAATTCATTACCGTAATGCATTGAAGAGAGGGTGACACTTGTCAACTAAAATTCAGGACCGTTTTTGAAAGGCAATTTAGTATGGCGTGCGGCTTCCATGTTTTATTTGTTCGTAGAGTAGAATCTAAAGTCCTGATAGACTTGTTTTCTGAAAATATCGATTGTTTGCTTGACATTGTATGAAATATTTCGTCGGTTGCCAACCAAAACTCGTAGTAAGTATTAAATACCTACTTGAAATAAAGCTCGTATCTCAACTCCGATCCGATTCAGTACTGTTATACGACGTTGCTAAGAGTGGTGATAGTTTTTATAGTGAGTTTTGGTTGTCATCCGCAGACCACTAACCCTGTAAAGTGTTCGAAACGTCGGAATGAAGTTAAAATTAGTTAATATACGCGAGTTTATCCGTTTTCATAGTTTTATTTCATGAGTTTTGGTTGTCAATCGACGATTTTATTCTAATGTAACTTGCACACTAGTTTTTTTTAGTTTATCTGCGATCAGGATCAGTTTTGTGACCCACATAGCAATTTTATTTTTCCATGAAAGCACATCAAACCTAGCATATAGACGTTCCAAACCTATTCGTTTATGTATGTTCAAAATCTTGAGAAAAGAAACCCGTAAACATTTCACACGAGTAACAAAGAAACTTGACAGCGCACCTAAAATTGGCTATATTAATATATGTAGTCCTCCTTCCAGGCAACATTAGGCCGTGGCGCAACGCTAGAGCAATGGGCGGCGTGGCTAGAAGGATGCGTTCGCGGCGCGTTAGCGGCACATGAACGACGGCCCGACTACACGGCGAGAGCGCGGCGACTGTTGCTTGACTGGTCTTTCTACTCTTCGCTTGTCATTCGGGAACTTACTCTGCGGTAAATATACAAAAAATAGTCAATTTTCATATAGCTGCCTCCTTGCACGGTGGTAATGATTCTCTGTCTGTGTTTTTGTGGACAACTCCAGAGTTTTACTGCTAGACAAAGGAGTCTCTTCTTCTTGTTGCGTTCTTGAATAGTCTTGTAGAAATATACGACACTAGAGCAATGGGCGCGTGATTAGAAGGATGTGTGGGCAGCGCGTTAGCGGCACATGAACGACGGCCCGACTACACGGCGAGAGCGCGGCGACTGTTGCTTGACTGGTCTTTCTACTCTTCGCTTGTCATTCGGGAACTTACTCTGCGGTAAATATACAAAAAATAGTCCATTTTCATATAGCTGCCTCCTTGCACGGGGAAAATTATTCTCTGCCAGCGTTTTTGTTGAAAATACCGGAGTTTTAGCTAGACAAAGGTGTCTCTTCTTCCTGTTCTGTTCTTGAATAGTCTTGTAGAAATATACGACACTAGAGCAATGGGCGCGTGTTTAGAAGGATGCGTGGGCAGCGCGTTAGCGGCACATGAACGACGGCCCGACTACACAGCCAGAGCGCGGCGACTGTTGCTCGACTGGTCTTTCTACTCTTCGCTTGTCATTCGAGAACTTACTTTGCGGTAAATATACAATAAATAGTCCATTTCCATATAGCTGCCTCCTTACACGATAAAAATTGTTCTCTGCCAGCATTTTTGTCGAAAATACTGGAGTTTTACTAATAGACAAAGGTGCCTCTTCCTATTCCGTTCTGGAATAGTCTTGTAGAAATAAATGACACTAGAGCAATGGGCGGCGTGGCTAGAAGGATGCGTTCGCGGCGCGTTAGCGGCACATGAACGACGGCCCGACTACACGGCGAGAGCGCGGCGACTGTTGCTTGACTGGTCTTTCTACTCTTCGCTTGTCATTCGAGAACTTACGTTGCGGTAAATATACAAAAAATTGTCCGTTTCCATATAGCTGCCTCCTTGCACGGGGAAAATTATTCTAAGCCGGTGTTTTTGTCGAAAATACTGGAGTTTTACTAATAGACAAAGGTGCCTCTTCCTATTCAGTTCTTGAATAGTCTTGTAGAAATATACGACACTAGAGCAATGGGCGCGTGATTAGAAGGATGTGTGGGCAGCGCGTTAGCGGCACATGAACGACGGCCCGACTACACGGCGAGAGCGCGGCGACTGTTGCTTGACTGGTCTTTCTACTACGAGAACTTACTCTGCGGTAAATATACAAAAAATAGTCTATTTCCATATAGCTGCCTCCTTACACGGTGAAAATTATTCTCTGACAGCGTTTTTGTGGAAAATACCAGAGTTTTACTACTAGACAAAGGTGCCTCTTCCTATTCCGTTCTTGAATAGTCTTGTAGAAATATACGACACTAGAGCAATGGGCGCGTGATTAGAAGGATACGTGGGCAGCGCGTTAGCGGCACATGAACGACGGCCCGACTACACGGCGAGAGCGCGGCGACTGTTGCTCGACTGATCTTTCTACTCTTCGCTTGTCATTCGAGAACTTACTCTGCGGTAAATATACAAAAAATAGTCTGTTTTCATATGGCTGCCTCCTTACACGGTGAAAATTATTCTCTGACAGTGTTTTTGTGGACAACTCCAGAGTTTACTGCTAGACAAAGGAGTCTCTTCTTCCTGTTCCGTTCTTGAATAGTCGAAAATACTCGAGTTTTACTAATAGACAAAGGTGCCTCTTCCTATTCAGTTCTTGAATAGTCTTGTAGAAATATACGACACTAGAGCAATGGGCGGCGTGGCTAGAAGGATGTGTTTGCGGCGCGTTAGCGGCACATGAACGACGGCCCGACTACACAGCGAGAGCGCGGCGACTGTTGCTCGACTGGTCTTTCTACTCTTCGCTTGTCATTCGAGAACTTACGTTGCGGTAAATATACAAAAAATTGTCAATTTTCATATAGCTGCCTCCTTGCACGGTGGTAATGATTCTCTGCCAGCGTTTTTGTGGAAAATACCAGAGTTTTACTGCTAGACAAAGGTGTCTCTTCCTATTCCGTTCTTGAATAGTCTTGTAGAAATAAACGACACTAGAGCAATGGGCGGCGTGGCTAGAAGGATACGTTAGCGGCACATGAACGACGGCCCGACTACACGGCCAGAGCGCGGCGACTGTTGCTCGACTGGTCTTTCTACTCTTCGCTTGTCATTCGAGAACTTACGTTGCGGTAAATATACAAAAAATAGTCCTTTTTCATATAGCTGCCTCCTTACACGGTGGTAATGATTCTCTGTCAGTGTTTTTGTGGATAACTCCAGAGTTTTACTGCTAGACAAAGGAGTCTCTTCTTCCTGTTCCGTTCTTGAATAGTCTTGTAGAAATATACGGCACTAGAGCAATGGGCGGCGTGGCTAGAAGGATGCGTTCGTGGCGCTTTAGCGGCGCATGAACGACGGCCCGACTACACGGCGAGAGCGCGGCGACTGTTGCTCGACTGGTCTTTCTACTCTTCGCTTGTCATTCGAGAACTTACGTTGCGGTAAATATACAATAAATAGTCCTTTTTCGTATAGCTGCCTCCTTACACGGTGAAAATTGTTCTCTGCCAGTGTTTTGGTGGAAAATACCAGAGTTTTACTGCTAACAAAGGTGTCGTCTTCTTCCTATTCCGTTCTTGATTCGTCTTGTAGAAATATACGACACTAGAGCAATGGGCGCGTGATTAGAAGGATGTGTGGGCAGCGCGTTAGCGGCACATGAACGACGGCCCGACTACACGGCGAGAGCGCGGCGACTGTTGCTCGACTGGTCTTTCTACTCTTCGCTTGTCATTCGGGAACTTACTCTGCGGTAAATATACAAAAAATAGTCAATTTTCATATAGCTGCCTCCTTGCACGGGGAAAATTATTCTCTGCCAGCGTTTTCGTGGAAAATACCATAGGTTTACTGCTAAACAAAGGTGTCTCTTCTTTCTATTCCGTTCTTGAACAGTCTTGTAGAAATATACGACACTAGATCAATGGGCGCGTGATTAGAAGGATGCGTGGGCAGCGCGTTAGCGGCACATGAACGACGGCCCGACTACACGGCGAGAGCGCGGCGACTGTTGCTCGACTGGTCTTTCTACTCTTCGCTTGTCATTCGAGAACTTACGTTGCGGTAAATATACAAAAAAAAAATCCATTTTCATGTAGCTGCCTCCTTGCACGGTGAAAATTATTCTCTGCCAGCGTTTTTGTGGAAAATATCAGAGTTTTACTGCTAGACAAAGGTGTCTCTTCCTATTCAGTTCTTGAATAGTCTTGTAGAAATATACGACACTAGAGCAATGGGCGCGTGATT
Organism: Thaumatotibia leucotreta; assembly: GCA_025490895.1. Taxonomy (NCBI): domain Eukaryota; kingdom Metazoa; phylum Arthropoda; class Insecta; order Lepidoptera; family Tortricidae; genus Thaumatotibia; species Thaumatotibia leucotreta. Next base: position 76,600 of record JALPQI010000950.1, on the reverse strand, counting down.
AGAAGGATGTGTGGGCAGCACGTTAGCGGCACATGAACGACGACCCGACTACACGGCGAGAGCGCGGCGACTGTTGCTCGACTGGTCTTTCTACTCTTCGCTTGTCATTCGAGAACTTACGTTGCGGTAAATATACAAAAAATAGTCAATTTTCATATAGCTGCCTCCTTGCACGGTGAAAATTGTTCTCTGCCAGCGTTTTCGTGGAAAATACCATAGTTTTACTGCTAAACAAAGGTGTCTCTTCTTCCTATTCCGTTCTTGAATAGTCTTGTAGAAATAAACGACACTAGAGCAATGGGCGGCGTGGCTAGAAGGATGCATGGGCAGCGCGTTTGCGGCACATGAACGACGGCCCGACTACACGGCGAGAGCGCGGCGACTGTTGCTTGACTGGTCTTTCTACTCTTCGCTTGTCATTCGAGAACTTACTCTGCGGTAAATATACAAAAAATAGTCCATTTTTATGTAGCTGCCTCCTTGCGCGGTGAATATCATTCTAAGCCGGCGTTTTTGTGGAAAATACCGGAGTTTTAGCTAGACAAAGTTGTCTCTTCTTCCTATTCCGTTCTTGAATAGTCTTGTAGAAATATACGACACTAGAGCAATGGGCGCGTGATTACAAGGATGCGTGGGCAGCGCGTTAGCGGCACATGAACGACGGCCCGACTACACGGCGAGAGCGCGGCGACTGTTGCTCGACTGGTCTTTCTACTCTTCGCTTGTCATTCGAGAACTTACTCTGCGGTAAATATACAATAAAATAGTCTATTTTCATATAGCTGCCTCCTTGCACGGTGGTAATGATTCTCTGTCAGTGTTTTCGTGGATAACTCCAGAGTTTTACTGCTAGACAAAGGAGTCTCTTCTTCCTGTTCCGTTTTTGAATAGTCTTGTAGAAATATACGACACTAGAGCAATGGGCGGCGTGGCTAGAAGGATGTGTTTGCGGCGCGTTAGCGGCACATGAACGACGGCCCGACTACACAGCGAGAGCGCGGCGACTGTTGCTCGACTGGTCTTTCTACTCTTCGCTTGTCATTCGAGAACTTACGTTGCGGTAAATATACAAAAAATTGTCAATTTTCATATAGCTGCCTCCTTGCACGGTGGTAATGATTCTCTGCCAGCGTTTTTGTGGAAAATATCAGAGTTTTACTGCTAGACAAAGGTGTCTCTTCCTATTCAGTTCTTGAATAGTCTTGTAGAAATATACGACACTAGAGCAATGGGCGCGTGATTAGAAGGATGTGTGGGCAGCACGTTAGCGGCACATGAACGACGACCCGACTACACGGCGAGAGCGCGGCGACTGTTGCTCGACTGGTCTTTCTACTCTTCGCTTGTCATTCGAGAACTTACGTTGCGGTAAATATACAAAAAATAGTCAATTTTCATATAGCTGCCTCCTTGCACGGTGAAAATTGTTCTCTGCCAGCGTTTTCGTGGAAAATACCATAGTTTTACTGCTAAACAAAGGTGTCTCTTCTTCCTATTCCGTTCTTGAATAGTCTTGTAGAAATAAACGACACTAGAGCAATGGGCGGCGTGGCTAGAAGGATGCATGGGCAGCGCGTTTGCGGCACATGAACGACGGCCCGACTACACGGCGAGAGCGCGGCGACTGTTGCTTGACTGGTCTTTCTACTCTTCGCTTGTCATTCGAGAACTTACTCTGCGGTAAATATACAAAAAATAGTCCATTTTTATGTAGCTGCCTCCTTGCGCGGTGAATATCATTCTAAGCCGGCGTTTTTGTGGAAAATACCGGAGTTTTAGCTAGACAAAGTTGTCTCTTCTTCCTATTCCGTTCTTGAATAGTCTTGTAGAAATATACGACACTAGAGCAATGGGCGCGTGATTACAAGGATGCGTGGGCAGCGCGTTAGCGGCACATGAACGACGGCCCGACTACACGGCGAGAGCGCGGCGACTGTTGCTCGACTGGTCTTTCTACTCTTCGCTTGTCATTCGAGAACTTACTCTGCGGTAAATATACAATAAAATAGTCTATTTTCATATAGCTGCCTCCTTGCACGGTGGTAATGATTCTCTGTCAGTGTTTTCGTGGATAACTCCAGAGTTTTACTGCTAGACAAAGGAGTCTCTTCTTCCTGTTCCGTTTTTGAATAGTCTTGTAGAAATATACGACACTAGAGCAATGGGCGGCGTGGCTAGAAGGATACGTTAGCGGCACATGAACGACGGCCCGACTACACGGCCAGAGCGCGGCGACTGTTGCTCGACTGGTCTTTCTACTCTTCGCTTGTCATTCGGGAACTTACTCTGCGGTAAATATACAATAAATAGTCCATTTTCATGTAGCTGCCTCCTTGCACCGTGAAAATTGTTCTCTGCCAACGTTTTTGTGGAAAATACCAGAGTTTTATTGCTAACAAATGTGTCTCTTCTTCCTGTTCTGTTCTTGAATAGTCTTGTAGAAATACAGGACACTAGAGCAATGGGCGGCGTAGCTAGAAGGATGCGTTCGCGGCGCGTTAGCGGCACATGACCGACGGCCAGAGCGAAGTGCGAAAAGTTTGTTCTACAATTACACGTCACCCAAGACATTTCCGACTTAAACGGCCTTGGCATGTAATCTACTATTAATGAACCATCGATCCACGTAATTCCATGTAAACCTTATTTTAGGTCGGCGGCGTCCTTCGGCTCCTTCCACCTGATCCGACTCCTCTACGACGAGTACGTGTCGTACCTCATCGAGCGCCGCGTGGCGCAGCACCACCGCGCGCCGCCCATCGCCGTCATGCAGCGCGCGCCGGTCAGTACTGAGAGACTACACGATACACACCAGTCGCACTGATACGAGGCCACACATCGTCAGCCTATCTCAGTACGTGTCGTACCTCATCGAGCGCCGCGTGGCGCAGCACCACCGCGCGCCGCCCATCGCCGTCATGCAGCGCGCGCCGGTCAGTACTGAGAGACTACACGATACACACCAGTCGCACTGATACGAGGCCACACATCGTCAGCCTATCTCAGTACGTGTCGTACCTCATCGAGCGCCGCGTGGCGCAGCACCACCGCGCGCCGCCCATCGCCGTCATGCAGCGCGCGCCGGTCAGTACTGAGAGACTACACGATACACACCAGTCGCACTGATACGAGGCCACACATCGTCAGCCTATCTCAGTACGTGTCGTACCTCATCGAGCGCCGCGTGGCGCAGCACCACCGCGCGCCGCCCATCGCCGTCATGCAGCGCGCGCCGGTCAGTACTGAGAGACTACACGATACACACCAGTCGCACTGATACGAGGCCACACATCGTCAGCCTATCTCAGTACGTGTCGTACCTCATCGAGCGCCGCGTGGCGCAGCACCACCGCGCGCCGCCCATCGCCGTCATGCAGCGCGCGCCGGTCAGTACTGAGAGACTACACGATACACACCAGTCGCACTGATACGAGGCCACACATCGTCAGCCTATCTCAGTACGTGTCGTACCTCATCGAGCGCCGCGTGGCGCAGCACCACCGCGCGCCGCCCATCGCCGTCATGCAGCGCGCGCCGGTCAGTACTGAGAGACTACACGATACACACCAGTCGCACTGATACGAGGCCACACATCGTCAGCCTATCTCAGTACGTGTCGTACCTCATCGAGCGCCGCGTGGCGCAGCACCACCGCGCGCCGCCCATCGCCGTCATGCAGCGCGCGCCGGTCAGTACTGAGAGACTACACGATACACACCAGTCGCACTGATACGAGGCCACACATCGTCAGCCTATCTCAGTACGTGTCGTACCTCATCGAGCGCCGCGTGGCGCAGCACCACCGCGCGCCGCCCATCGCCGTCATGCAGCGCGCGCCGGTCAGTACTGAGAGACTACACGATACACACCAGTCGCACTGATACGAGGCCACACATCGTCAGCCTATCTCAGTACGTGTCGTACCTCATCGAGCGCCGCGTGGCGCAGCACCACCGCGCGCCGCCCATCGCCGTCATGCAGCGCGCGCCGGTCAGTACTGAGAGACTACACGATACACACCAGTCGCACTGATACGAGGCCACACATCGTCAGCCTATCTCAGTACGTGTCGTACCTCATCGAGCGCCGCGTGGCGCAGCACCACCGCGCGCCGCCCATCGCCGTCATGCAGCGCGCGCCGGTCAGTACTGAGAGACTACACGATACACACCAGTCGCACTGATACGAGGCCACACATCGTCAGCCTATCTCAGTACGTGTCGTACCTCATCGAGCGCCGCGTGGCGCAGCACCACCGCGCGCCGCCCATCGCCGTCATGCAGCGCGCGCCGGTCAGTACTGAGAGACTACACGATACACACCAGTCGCACTGATACGAGGCCACACATCGTCAGCCTATCTCAGTACGTGTCGTACCTCATCGAGCGCCGCGTGGCGCAGCACCACCGCGCGCCGCCCATCGCCGTCATGCAGCGCGCGCCGGTCAGTACTGAGAGACTACACGATACACACCAGTCGCACTGATACGAGGCCACACATCGTCAGCCTATCTCAGTACGTGTCGTACCTCATCGAGCGCCGCGTGGCGCAGCACCACCGCGCGCCGCCCATCGCCGTCATGCAGCGCGCGCCGGTCAGTACTGAGAGACTACACGATACACACCAGTCGCACTGATACGAGGCCACACATCGTCAGCCTATCTCAGTACGTGTCGTACCTCATCGAGCGCCGCGTGGCGCAGCACCACCGCGCGCCGCCCATCGCCGTCATGCAGCGCGCGCCGGTCAGTACGCACCAGTGTATACCCACCATCATCAGCCTATGATAGTCCACTGCTGGACGTAGGCCTCCCCTATTAACTATGCGTATACGTATACATAGACGCATTAGGAGGTAAATACCCATAATCGCCACGCTGGGCAAGCGGATTGGCGATCGCAGTAATGTGTCCACTATGATGACTCTGCTGCCCATCATCAATCTTTAATCTAATATGGTCAGTGACACTTCAATCCCTTAGTCGTTTCTTACGACACCCGCAGGAGGAGTTGGGGTGGTGACAAATGTATTCTTTCCTTTCTGCCGTCACCACACGGCTTGCAGTAGCGGCAGTATACCCACAGAATACATAATTATTAGTACTAGAGATGCGCAAAATCGCTCACAACCGGCGCATCTGTTCCCAGCCCCACTGGCTCATCATTTGACTTACCGGCTCGCCTGCATTGAAAACAAAAGTACAAATAGTTAAACGGATTCCAAAGGCCGCTCGGTTTGCTGTGGCTCGAAGCTTAACAGAATGTTTGGCCAAAGTTGTTGCTAATAACGACTTACCCTCGTGGTACTGGTCCGTGGTACGTGGTACCTCGTGGTAATCTATTTACTTTTATGTATAAAAATTGCAACATACCTCGTGACATCTCAAACCGGTCTTTAAATCGCTCACGGATTTGAAAGGCGTGATTCATGTCTTTCGCTCCCGGAGATATATATCACTCATTTCGCTCAGGGGATCTGTAGAGAAGTCAGAGACAGAATGAGTGAGATTCGAATGATTCACTGAATGGCCGACACGCTCCGAGTTATTCCGAACCGCATCGAAACTATCTCACTCTTTTGGCTCGACCGGCTCATCTGAATCATGAGATTCATGAGTGAGAAACAGCGAGCAAGTAAGGTTGTCACCGCTGAGATCGACGAGTTGAATTGTGTTGGTGAGCGAGTTAAGTCTTCAGTGAGTTGAATAAAAAAATATAGTTCATTTATTTCACCCACTCATGAACAACACATCTCTAATTAGTACAAGTACAGAAAACCATATTCAAAAACCCGTTTAAAGAAATAATTACTCTTGCTACGATACTATTAAGTTCAAATTTCCAACGCGCAACGCTAGATGCGACCCTAAATGTCATGTAGAATGCGCTCTCTTTCTATCGCGTAACTCATACCTTATATGAAGTAATAAGTATGTTATACATATGTAAGTAATTACTACCTTTTTTATTGTTTATTGTTACAATCAATTCTCTGACTGCGGTCGAATTAGTACGTAGATATTCGACGAACAACATTAGCGAGTGCGCGACGTGCGTGACCGCTTGCCGTGAGGCCCTACTGATGTACTCCCCGGGGTGGCACTGACAGTTCGAACCGAACGCACTAGTTGGATAGACCTGTCAGTGTTCACACTATACAGTACAGTCGCCATCAGATATATGGTAGCGGTCGAGGTCCCCAAATAAATCGGAGCAACGTAAAATTTCAATAAATTCGTTACGTGAGAAAAGGGCAATAATTTAGAGGCATGTAATTCGTCACAAATTTAGGAGCAACCACTTTTCAATGAATTCGTAACGTATGATTAGGCAAACATATCGGAACACAGAGATAATCAGAAATATCTGAGCAGTCAGGGTGGTCGTAAATATCTCAACATTTATGGAAAATATACCTTAGTGTCATATACACATCGCTTTAAATTCTTTATGGTCAGCCACACGTCTTGAATAGGTTGTCAATAATTTGAATTAGGAACAGAGTGGTTTGTTGTGACGTTCTTCGAAAAGAGTAGACATTTGTCATCGTGACAAATATATTTCTGTCTCTTTCGCAAATTGGACAGATATTATGCCTAAATAATTAAAATGAGTTGTCTAGTTAACCGCTGTTTTGACGTATTGCCTAAATTGGCAAAGTTAGAACAAGGAGCAAAGCTAAATTTCGTGAGAAGATGTCGTGTACTCGGTGGCGCAATGAATAGTTCGAGTAATAATTATTAAACAGCGATTACAATGGGATTTGAAAGTACTGTTGGCACAACAACAGTGTATAAGTCAATCTATAATATATTCATAGTCATACAGGGTGGCCAAATAAGATATAGGTATACACTTTATTTTTGAAGTTTTATTCTATATAAGTAACACAAAAAATATAAAATGTCACTGGTTAAATATAATTATTTTGGGTCGGCAATTACACATGGAAAATAATCAGACAAATATCCACCTCCAGTAGCATCGCAGATGCCAACCCTTTTCATCGCATTTTTCATCACTTTTTCACACATTTCCGGCGTTATTTCAGTGATCGTGGTTCGAGTATTTTGTTTTAATTGCTAAAGGTTCGTTAGCCAATTAGAAAAGACAAATCCATTCAAATAACCCCACAGAAACAAAATCAGGAGCTGTCACATCAGGCGATTTTGGTGGCCAGTTAATGTCACCTTTTCATCACACTTGCTGTCTAAGCGCGCCATTGCTTGCATGCATAGCGGGAGTAATAGAAAAGTGAAATTCCTTAGGGAGTAATAGAAATGTCAGTACGTCATTTAATAATATTTTTTCTTAAAACTTATTTTTTTGAAAGAGAAATTCTGAAACTATAAGACATACTAAGCAGTATTTGTTTTCAGGAATCATAATCATCTATCATCGATTTTGATAAAAAAAAACTGCATTTATACATTAGAAAAAAAAACGTTTTGAATAGGTATGTAAAAACAGTAAATGTCTCTAAGAAGCATGATGTCTAAAATGAATAAAATACATTGTTTTCACATATTCAATGCGTTTTTTTTTCTAATGTATAAAAGCAGTTTTTTTTCTCAAAATCGGTGATAAATATGGTTCCTAAAAACAAATACTACTATTTAATGCTTAAGACCTACACAATGGATTTCCGACTAGAAATAGTGCAGATAAGTTTATTTTTTCAGAACAACTGGATTCGATTCCCCTGCTGGGTAGTTTTTTTTTCAAATATATTAATGCAGTTTTTCTGTTTATTACAATCGATGACATGGTTCCTAAGAACATATTTTCGTATGTCCGATAGTTTCAGTTCAGACATTCCCATACTGACTGATTTTAATGAGCCAGCCTGTATTTTAGTAAAGCAACAGTAGCATAAACGTATCTCTGTTTAATAACCCTATTGACCCAACACACAAACAATGCCATAATGACAAGTTTGACAATAATTGTATAATATCACTGTTACTGATGTCACAAGCCTCCGCAGGGTACGTCTACCGCTTACTATCGGACGGTCCGTGTGCCTGTTTGCCACCAACATACAATTATCACTAATAATACACGTGCGAAAAGGAAATTCGTAACTCGTGTAGATTTAAAGCACTCCCTTCGGTCGTGCTTTAATTTATCTCCACTCGTTCCACTCCACTTAATTTTTTCGCACTTGTATCGTAATGTACTATTTTACTTTCGGAAAGTCGTTACAATTGTCACAAGGTTTAGAACGACTTTCGTAAATTCTTGATATGAGGTTCGACCTATGTTGGAATTTCGCTACAATTGTCGTATTTTTGTGATAATATATAATTTTGCTTCGCTAAAAATACGGTATTTATTGTTGATGGCTAAATTTCTTGCAATATATTTGAAACACAAATAACCACACGGCTCGTCTAATGATAAGTGGTAACCGTAGCCCATGGACGCCTGCAATGGGAGAAACAGTCAATTAACAATTCTCGGACTTGTCACCGTGGCAAAATAGGATCCGCAAATGACTTTTAGGTATTCTGTTCACCCTTTATACTTTTTTAGTTCCATTCAAATAAATAATTTGCTAGCTTTACGATTTTATTTACCTACTCATCCCATATTAATATGATTAGGTACATCAATAAAAAAACAAAATTGAATTTATGCATTTTTCGATAATGATGCTTGAAAACTTCTCTTTTATCTAGGAAACTCATTTACTCACCCACAACAGTCGTCAAAATCATCTTTGACATTGACAACTTAAAGTAGTAGTAGTGACAACACAGTAACAAATTAAAATAAACTATGTGACGCAGACTTAAGGTGTATTTCCTATAAATGTTCCGATATTTATGATCATCCTGGCTGCTTCGATATCTTTGAGTCATGTTCGTTCCGATATCTTTACCTACTTGTACGTTACGAATTTATTGAAAAGTGACTGCTCCTAAATTTATGACGAATTACACGCTCCCAAATCATTGCCCTTTTCTCACGTAACGAATTTATTGAAATTTACCGTTGCTCTGATTTATTTGGGGACCTCGACCGCTACCATATATCTGATGGCGACTGTACACACCAGTCGCACTGATCCAACGGCCATACCAATATAATAGGGAATGATTCACTTAGAGATCAGGCACTAACCCCCTTATTCATAAACGTCTGCTAACTTAACAAGCCGCTAATAATTGTTTGTCCCTTTCGGTCTTAACAATGTGTTCATAAGAGCAAAAGGGACAAACAATACTTAGCGGCTTGTTAAGTTAGCAGACGTTTATGAATAAGGGGGTATGTCTTTAGTAATTTTAAAACAAAGGATTTATTCAGTTAACACCTGTATTTTAACCCCCTTATTCATAAACGTTTGTTAACTTAACAAGCCGCTAATAATTGTTTGTCCTTTTCGGTCTTAACAATGTATCCATAAGAGCAAAAGGGACAAACAATTATTAGCGGCTTGTTAAGTTAACACGCTCAGTGCGGAACAGGTCATATGTGACCTGTACAAGTATGGTTAATTGCAATTTAACTTAATTGCCGCAGCGAAGGTGTTAACAAACGTTTATGAATAAGGAGGTAAGATTTCATGACATTGTGCGTCGTACGATTATACGATTTTCATTTATTTGATAAGATTTCATTATTGAATTGAATTTAATTTGATTTTATTATTGAATAAGGGGATTAACTGTGGTTTCCGTGTAAATTGTATTTACAGTCAGAAAACACATCTCTTATAATCTCAAGCATTATTTTTAATGCTCGCGTTTTATAGTTAACATGTACATAAATATCGTATCATTTTATAGGAGGAAGAGGAAGATGTAGCCGAGGAAGCGCCCCGGGACGACGAGGAGGAAGGCGAAGGCGATTGGGACTGGGGCGACGATGACGAAGATGAGGATGAACCTCTGCCTTGTAAGAAACCCAAGCCGGAGTGAGGGCCTTCAACAACATCTACGTAATTTTTATTGGGGCATTTTGACTTTTAGGGACACCCATTTAACGTGAGCCGAAGAGTCGAAGTGATCTTTAATCGCAGTCAGGTTTGTAACGACAATAAATAAAATACCTTTAGGAACTTAACCCTCTCCGATCAGACACCCGTATATTGCAATGACGCCACTATGATGTTGATAACAAGATTCAAAAATTTCACGTTACGTGACCATGTCAGAGGGTTAAACATGACCAGTGTTTTTATGGGTCAGTTACTTATTTATGTCACTCGTTGCCATGGTTACGTTCTCCTGGGTCACCCTTAAAATCACAGTTTAGCAGCATTCAAATTGACAAAAGTTTGAATTTTTTGACAGTTATGTGGCTGTTCCAAGGTGGGTCATACTCATCATGATAGTAGAGTGTGCATGATACTTTCTTCTAACAAACTATCCCACTGTTGTCCCTTGGGTGATGTGACAGAATAACAACATAAAAAGTGATTGACCCTTATATTATAATATCTCGTCGGCTGACAAGCAAAACTCACTCACTTGGGTGGCCCTAAAAGTGAAAACCTCATACACGCTGCGGGGCAGTGAAGATGACATTGTAATATATAAGGCAGAGGGTATAGATAATTACCCAGAGCTTTGTCTTTGCAATTAGGTTTGCTATTAGTAGGCTTGGGACTTTTGGATGCTCGCTATGATTCTGGCATCCGCGGAGTCGCCACTATGTTTTTTTTTTCGAAGTCAAAGTACACAATATTAATATGTACGAGCCCCGATGCAGTGGAGTTCGTCTAGTTCGAAACAATTTTTACAAATTTTTGAATATTTGTCACTTTTTTCCGACTTTGAAAAGAAAAGAGCAAAATATACAAGATTTGTCATATTTATATTCCTGATACGGCTCTAACAAGGATTTATTAAGGATTAAATTATTTATTTTTAAAATGTTTTTGCAAATTGCGTAAACGGTCTTTCATCTGAATTGTATGCTTAGCACCTGATTGGTATGTCAGTATGTCGCCGCGAGATAGATTTCCATCTTTTACTAACTACACGAATAAAAGAGGGATGGATAATCTATCTCGCGGCGACATACTGTCGCACTAATCATGTGCTAAGCCCCCTGACAACTAATTACTCAAGTGTTTATTTTTATCTGAAATAGATGTCAGTAGTCTGTCAAACAAAACACAAGTATCAAAGAGGATGCATAGTAAAGCAAATCGTAGGTCATTATGCATATCGCATCAACTGTGAACTTCAACACGTGTGTGTAATAGATTTGTGATAAAATTAATTGCATAATGTTATACGTGTAGATCATGACATTTACTATGTTTTATATCCAGGCTTTGACTTTGACTTCGAAAATTTTTTTTAAACATAATGGCGACTCCTTGGTCAGAACCATAGCGAGCATCCAAAAGTCCTAACCCTGGCTATTAGTCAAATGACGACAGTACATTTATGCAATGCCAAGCTCAGTAATTTATCTATAATGCAGACTAGGGCGAAGAGGAAGGACGAGCTGCTGCCCTTCATAGATTCCGAACCGGAGTGAGGACCTTATTTGTGTGCATTGTTCAAGTAAACCTTGGGCAGACGCCATACTGGCAACGCACGCCGCATATGGACATTCGGCGACGGTGCCAGTAAGCTAGCGCTGACCCAGTCGCACCTAGTTCCCGCGTGCGAATAAATATCGATGTGACATCTGCCTTAACGGCTTGGTCAAATTGCAGTTGGACGCAAAACACCGCTGGCGCAATGAGATCAACTATCACTGCCACTCCAATTACGCTATTGGAATCACAGCGATAGTTGCTTTTTGCTGTAGCTCTCCGCTTTAATGCTAAAAAATGTGTGCGCGCAGTGAACTAGTCTCGATCATGCCACACGTAGCGTGACCAAGCCTTAATAACCTGCAAAATTACTTTGTATGAATGTATATCTATACCATTTAAACGAATACTGCCGGACAGTTGCATTGTAATATAAATAGTAGGAGACAGGGAGAAGCGAGTCCCTATAGGAAAACTAAGCTACAAGAAGGTCTGTCTTAGAAGAGACCAAATGTACTATATTCATATGGTTGTCTCACTTTGACTGGGTTGAAGGTACAGAGCCTGAAGTGAGGAAATTTACTAACAATCAATTTATGTACAGTAAAAAATACTGCAGGACGGTAATGTAATATTGTATTTTAAAAGAAAGTTAGACTGGGGCGATGAAGACGAAAACAAACAAAATTGGTAGGATCGGTCTGTAATTGTGTCTTCTTCTTCTTCCTGGCCATTATTATTCCCATATCTAATTGGGGTCGGCCCTCCTTATACCATTTCGCCACTTTATCCTATCTGCTGTCATACTCCTATCAATGCCTGCCGCTCTCAAATCTTTTGTCACAGTGCTCATCCATGTTGTCGGCGGTCGACCTCGGCCTCGGGCACCGTCCTGCATGTCCAGTACTGATCTTGTCATGTGCGTATGATCTCGTCTCATGACGTGCCCATACCACCGTAGTCGGCCTTCTTTCATTTTGTCAGCGATGCAAGCAACCTTGAATGATCCCCGAATGTGAATGTTTCGCACTTTATCCAGCCTTGTGACACCACCTGCCCACCGAAGCATCTTCATCTCGGTGGTGTGAAGTTTTTGCTCGTCCGATTGCCTTACAGCCCAGCACTCTGAACCGTAAAGCAATGTTGGTCTCACGGCTTGCTTGTAGATCTGGCCTTTAATTTTTACAGGCATTCGGGGATCACACAAAACACCAGAGAGTGATCTCCATTGCAGCCAGGCGGATGATATCCGATGTTGTATGTCCTTCTCTGCGGTGGTTTGTTGTGAAACTATAGAACCCAGATACTTAAAGGATTCCACCCTCTTTATCGGGACTCCATCGATATTCGGTACTGCAATGGCACTCGGTCTTGCTTTCGATAAATGGCAGAACATGTATTCTGTTTTTTCACGACTGATTTTCAACCCCTTACTTTCCAAGGCCATTACCCAAGCATTTAGGTCGGTTTGTACGGTCTGTAGAGTTTCCGCAACTAACACTATATCGTCGGCGTATAAAAGTGTCCATGGTGCCGGTTTCTGTAGATCTTTAGTGATGTAATCCATTACTATGTTAAATAGTAAGGGGCTTAGTGCCGAGCCTTGGTGTACTCCAACCTTCACTTCGAAGTCCTTGGTAATGCCTGCGGGGCTTATGACACGAGTTATTATATTCCGGTACATGTCTTGTATAACGGCTATATAATACTCTGGAATGTGTTGCGCTCTCAAAGCCTGCCAAATCAGATCTCGTGGCACGCGATCGAAGGCCTTTTCAAGATCAATGAACACCATGTGCAGGTCCTGCCTCTTCGATTTGTTTTTCTCGATTAGGACCTTGATTGTGTGAATCGCATCGGTTGTGCCTACTCCGCTGGTAAATCCGCATTGATTTGGGGTGATCTTAATCAATTCTTTAAGTCGTGCAATAATTATACCTTCCCACAATTTCAAGGTATGCGATGTTAGCTTAATGCCACGGTAGTTACCGCAGTTGGCAACATCCCCTTTATTCTTGTAGAATGGTATGAGGTTGCTGGATCTCCACATGTCTGGTATGCATTTGCCAACTAGTATTTTGTTAAAGAGCATCGTCAGCCATTGTACTCCTACCAGTCCAGTCTTTTTCCACAATTCTATTGGTATTTCATCGGGGCCAGTAGCTTTTCTGTTCTTCATTTTAGATATGGCGGCTTGGGTTTCTCTCGCTGAAATCATTTGGACAGGCCCCGCAATAGGTGAGAACGGTGTGAGCTCTTCATGTGGAAATTCTTTGTTAAGTAGCTGGTGATAATACTCTAACCACCTACGGTTAATATCCGCATCGGAAGTCAAGAGCTGCCCAGAGTTATCCTTGATGTATTTGTTGTGGTGGATATCCTTAGTAGCGTTGTTGCGATGTTTGGCCAACTTGAATATTTCAGTTGCCGTCGCAGCATCTTCAAGTTTTTTATAAAAGTTATTATGGGCGGTGGCTTTAGTGGTAGCAACTATTTTCTTCGTCTGTTTTTTAAGCGTTTTGTATACAAATTTATCGCAATCCAATCCAGTTCTTTGCCAAACTTTAAATGCCCGCTTTTTCTCAGCCAGAGATTGCCTTACATTTTCATTCCACCACTTCGGATCTTTATCTGTTTTCAATAGCCCTTTTGATAAGCCCAGATATGCCTTAGCATTGCTAATGATGAAGTTGTGGAAGTTTAGCCAGATTGTCGTAGTATTATCTGATGCAAAGCAATTAGAATGGTTATTTAAATATTCTATGGCCTTTTCTTTAAATACGCTACTTCCAGGGTTCGATAGCTCTTGCCACTTTATTCGTGGCTGGGTTTTTTGATGTTTTCGATTGCCGAGCCATTTAGGTATGGTCAGGCAGGCTACCAAAATTCTATGTTGAGTGGTTAAAGGCTCTCCAGGGATAACTTTGCAGTCCTTCACATACTTAAAAAGAGATCGGCTACAGAGAAAGTAGTCTATTTGAGTGTTCTTCCCCCCACTCTTATAAGTGATCAAATGTTCTTCTTTCTTCTTGAAATACGTGTTCACTATAGGAAGATCAAACTGAGTTGCCAGTTCCAGTATGGTGTTACCTTGACTATTAATGGTCCCGTAGCCATGATTACCGTGAATATTTGAATTTTGCGGTGCCATTTGTCCCACATGACCGTTAAGATCTCCAGCGACTAACCGTCCCTCCTCCGTGGGCAAAGACTGCAAAAGATCTTCTAGATCGCTCCAGAAATCCTCCTTCTCACTTGGACTGCAACCAATCTGTGGGGCATATACCGAAATGATGTTCAAAGCAGGTCTGCTATCTAGTGCCAGTTTGATGCTCATCAATCTGTCGCTAATTCTGTTCACGTTTATGAGTCGCTGCTTCAGAGTATTATCCAGGACAATGCCAACTCCGTTTCTACTAGTTGTTGCACCACTGTATACAAGCTGATAACCCTTGCCGATATCACGGGATTTAGAGCCCTTCCATTTAAGTTCTTGTATACAGCAAACATTGATATTTCGTCTATGTAGGGTTTCCGCCAATTCCTGGCTACGTCCGGTCAGGGAACCAATATTCCATGTAGCTATGCGCAGTTTGTTTGCACAGTGTCGGCCGTCGCTTACAGGGTACGCCCTAACAGTTCCTTTCATATGTGATAGCCTCTGACCGTCGCTTACGGGGGACGCCCTAGCATTTATAATATTCGATTCTTGGTGTACTTTCATGGTATTTGGAGAATATTTGTTTGGCTTTTAGTTTTTCCGGCCGGTTGCCACCTGACGCCAAGACTGTGACCTTCTTGGAAAGCCGTAACGCCGCCGTTGGCTCCAAAGAGCTCGTCCGCCGCCGCATTTTTGTGTGCTCCAGCCCAACACACAGCACCCAACCCAACCTAACCTCAGAATATGTCCAAGCAGCCTCGATTGGGGGGAAATTTGATAACGGAGTATCCTTCTCCGGCCTGTTGGTCCGCGGAAGCTATTTTATTTCGCTTCTACCCATCCTGGAGGTCCAGTTTCCGGGCATTCCAGCGGAATCGGTCTGTAATTGTGTCGACGAAGATAATTCCCATTCGTAATTTATGTTGCGGTTTTACGATTTTCTTATGAAAACTTAATTAACAATTGAAAAATAAATTGAAAACGACAGAACTATCAAAAGCAAAATACCAAATAACATCCATACTTATATTCAACATGTCATTTCTACATTATATTTCTTAATCTGTTGTAGAGTAAACGTCTCAATGCTCGACATTATCTAGCTAGTTCAATATTTGACTGCTGTACTGGTTTTAGTAATTTAAAGTTTAATATGAATTGTATTGGAACTCGGTTTAGCACTTGAACGTTTGCCCTATACAGTTTATTTTATTGTTTACTGTTGTAATTTCCACCTAATTTTCGGACCCCGAAACCTTTGTACGAGACTTAACTATTGTTCATATTGGCATCAATCTCAATTTCTAAACAAAGATATATTTAACTTAATCTTAAGGTTATAGGCAAATCAATAATTTCTAATATTAGATTTGTCTATCTGTTGTATATCGTTGATTGTTAATATACACGGTAAGGGGTTATGCTACTTAAATGTTATTCTTAAGTGAATTGTACATCTACGAATGCCCTCATGAGTCGTCCAACATTAACTGTACATACTAGCACTTACGAACTTTGGTGTGTTAAATATGTACATGATATGTAGTTGTGTTATGTATGTATAATAACTAATATTAAAAAAACTTGAACCAATTGTATTAAGCCATCTAGCAAGACTCTGTCAATTGTATAGTAGGTGGCGATTCATTAAAAAAATCTTCACTTACGGAAATCACAATGAATTGTACAAAAAGTAACTTTTTATAAATGTCATGAAAAAGGTTTTATCTGTGTCTTTAAATGTCTTTTCTGTGAAATAATTTATGTTTTGAGATAAATATGAAATTGAAATCCATACGTATTTGTACCGAGGTACTAAAGGTTGTGTAAATACTTATAAGTCTTCGAATATATGAATCGAGGGAGCATGTCGTATTGGTAATTTATGACTAATTTGTACAAACATTTCACTAAAGGTTTGCTACTTGCCCCAGTCAAACCTACTTGTAAATAGTATAGATTTAATTGTATCATAAATAAGCACAGTAGCATTTGTAGTATGCACAAATTATTTTTTTATTGCCAAAGAATTTCTGTGTCCATTGCTCATTATTTTAGTCATTAATCGTTAAATCCGATCTAGATAGAATTTTTATTGCTTTAGATTCAGTCAACTAGCATCGACAATCAAATCGATGCCGAATGAATCATATCATGATCCGTGTAGTTAATTAATTAATTACTACTATACTGTTCCTAAGGTGAGCCTTTAAAATAATTCTTTGTTGACGCTTTAATATTAACAAAAATATCTATTTGTATAACATGTTAGTCATACAAAATCGTGGTAATTTTTGTTTTTATTAATGATCAGTCTTTACTAAGTAATATTTTGCAAACAACCCATATAGGAAGTAAAAGACGACTTACTATATTAATAAAAGCGGGATAGATTTATCTCGTGGCTGGCTACATACTGTCGTACCAATCATGTGCTAAGCCTACAGATAAGTGGTTGGGTTACTATAGGTACGTACTATACGCCAACAACGATATTAGTTCTCAAATTTACGGCAACAACATTTTTTATTACTTCGTCTTAGTCAGCTGGTTTACGATTATAACTATTACTAAGATAATTATGCATAGAATGATATAAAGAGTTAATTTATTTTTTATTTTCTAAATCATCTCTTTACGGCTGGTTTTCTGGTTGGACATTTTTTAGTGTTTATTGCTTTGATGGGATCATTTGCAATTTGATCATATGTTATTAGTTTTTATGTATATTTACGTGTAATTGAGGGATTAATCGTTATTCTGTCTTAAGATATAAATAAAATTATCCGTTACAAGTGGTCTTTGTGTCTTAAAATGTGCATGTCCTTTTGGATAGGTTGGACACATTTTCCAACGAAGCTACGTCAATAATTTTGGGTTATTGCTCTTCGAGAATCTCTGATGATTATTGTTCTTTATTCTGCGCCTAAAAGCTAGAAATACCCCAAGTATAAAATTAGATAACCGTGGCACGCTGGAACAAATGTTAAAATAAAGAATGGCATATATTTTTATAAATGGATTATGAATCGATAAAATAGCCTTTTCAGATGCCTTATACACTGCACCCGGGAAATAAATCGGACATAGGTTGTGTGTGAAAGCAAATAATAATTCTGAAGTTGTGATTTGTTTCCATTGATAATAAATACCATTAGTGTACATTTCTGTGCGTTATTAGTAATATTATCAGTTAGAAATTACTGTACGGGGAAATGGTTCAATAATATTAGATTTATTTAATATGAATAGTTTTGAGCATTGATTTCGCTTGTAAATAATATAGTTAACTAAAGTTAATCATAATTGACAATAGCCGAAAGCTCGGAAGTTTAAAATGTAAAGCAAAGGAAGGAATCTGAAGAGATTCTTTCTTTTCTGGTTGACCTTTTGTCCGTATTGTCCTAGAATGGGCTTGCCAGTGCCTAGAAATTAACGTAGGTATTAATAGAAACGACCGTGAACGCCTTTATGTATTAGGAATTGCACTAAAATTATTTTTATTTATGAATCTAAAAATAAATAAAATTAATATAACGTAACCATAATTTTACTTGTAAATAAGTTCGCAACTTATAGTAACTAGTGGTTAATAAATGTCATTATACTTAACCTGAATGTTCTTTAGTGGAAGTCCAAAGTTCTCGAGACCATTCCTAGGTTAATTATCTTGTAGTAAATAAGACACTTGGTAATATAATAGGTGTCTTATACGTTTAGACAGACTGTAGCTAAAACTACACTTTCTGTTCGAAGAGAAGTTTCTGGTATTTAGTTGACTTAATGTAAGGCCGACGTCTAAGATTTGTTTACTTTCGTATAATTTAAAAAGCTGTGTAGAATGGTTTGAATTGGATAAATTTAATATAACTTAGACATCCGCTGTATAGCCTCCTAGGGCCCATCCCATGGTCCTACTATTGGTACTTGTTAAATAAAATTTAAATTATATTAAATTGACAAAACAAATACAAATTTGTTTTGTCTCATACATTTTTCGAAAAAAAAAAGAAAATTTATTTCCTGCCGAGTAGACTTTTTATTCGTTTTTTAGATGTTTATTTTCAATAGCTGGGCCTTAGGGGGCTAGTACATTACTAACTCTACTACGATTAAAGGCAACAGTCGAAGAGCAGCTTGAATATTCGTAGATATGTCTACAGATTTCATTCGCATAGTAAACATAGCGTTGTTTTTTTCATCTGGTGATTATTAATTGGAATTCCATTTTCCATGTCCCCTGACTCTATAAATGGCGTAAGGTTAGTTAGGTAAGATTAAACGGTTTTCAGAATGGGGTAAAACAAAAAAAATTGTCTTACCCCATTCAAAAAATCGTTTCAACTTACCTTACAAATTGTTTAGCTACAGTACTAGGTCTGATACACGAGCTTAAACTTTGTACCAAGTAGGTAAGTGTATATTTGTTCCGATGTCAGATGTTTAACTGAGCAACGAATTGGACTGCATTCCTGTATCTTTTCGCATAGTTAAATATAATAACATATTTTCAAATATGTAATAGTAATTGGAAGTTGTGATAGTAAGTTCTTTCTTCGTCTTTAAATTCAGTGTCGATAATGTAGCTACTTAATTGTCCCTTTATTTGTACTTAATTGGATAATTGGTAAATTTATAATTTTATTAAGAGTCAAGACAGTTGTCTAACACAACGTAAAGGTGCGTTTAAACCAAAAAAAGCATTCGCTGTTCTAGCGCCCGTTCTAAAGGTGCGTGCAGACCAAAAGAGCATTCGCTGTTCTATCCCCCTACTCTACGAAATTCGATCGTTACACGAAACGTGATTCGTTGATTTCGTAGAGTGGGGGATAGAACAGCGAATGCTCTTTTGGTCTGCACGCACCTTTAGAAATCAACCAATCACGTTTTGTGTACCGATCGAATTTCGTAGAGTGGGAGGTTAGAACAGCGAATGCTCTTTTAGTTTAACCGCACCTTTAGGCACTGGTCTCACCGCGAGCTACGCACTCCCGTGTAAATAAAAGAGACACGGCGATACTCGCCCGGCGGTGGTAGCTGGGCGAGTAAAGCAGTGTATAGCTTAGTAGCTCGCGGTGAGACCAGTGCCTTATCGCTGCTAACTATGTCATCACGAGTGGTGTACAGGTGTAGTGCTAAATCTTTTTCCTTCGTATTTTCACGGACAGGTCCGAATTTATATTTTTGTCTCATTTCGGTTCAGTACAATGGATAGTTCATTGTGACAGCAATATGAATTCGGATATTTCTGTGAAAAGCCGAAGGAAAAGGATTATGCATTAGATATGTACAGTCACCATCAGATATATCCGGAGCGGTCATTGTGCTCACCAACATCTAAGCAGGCGTCTATTGTCAAGGCTTCAGAGTACTTGTTCATGTACTTTTGAGCATCGCGGTTACTTAATATCAGATATATCGGAGCAGCCACGGTGCTCTTAAGTATCTGCACATGCACTCTAAAGCTATGACAATGATGCGGTGCTGGGAGACATTTCGCACACCTAGATCAAAACAGTATTAACTCAAAATTTATATATTTTTAGCTAAGGGTATATTCGTGATCTACAAAGTAACTTAACGAAAAAAAATATTTTGAGTTAATACTGTTTTGATCTGTGTGCGATTTATGCACCTTCGCCGCTCCGATATAAGAGCTAGTTCGCACGAGCGTTTTTTTAGCGGCCGTTAAAAAAACGTTCAAAAAATGAAACAAATACAAAATCGTATATTCATTCACACGATGGCGGTTTTAAACCGCGGCGCTTTTTTATCGAGCACTGTTTGATTTTCGACGTTAGGCGTTGGACGGTAAAGCGAATTGAGCATAATGGACCGCCAACGTCAGGTTATAAAGGTGCGTTCAAACTAAAAGAGCATTCGCTGTTCTAACCTCCCACTCTACGAAATTCGATCGGTACCCAAAACGTGATTGGTTGATTTCGTAGAACGGGCGCTAGAACAGCGAATGCTCTTTTGGTTTAAACGCACCTTAACGCGACGCTTTTCAAGCGTTCGTGCGAACTATCTCTAACTGATGGCGACTGTATATATTATGGTCCATACTCTGCTTCTACGAAACCTGTATGTAAATTTATAGATATATTAGGGACACAAACATATCTCACGTGGCATGGTTAAGGTTATGGAGCAATGGAATTTCTTTGGCAGACTTAACTAAAAGGAGTTTTTTTATGATAATCTGTAAATCTAATAATTCCTAGACAGGAATGCGGTCCATAACCGCGGGTGACGCGTAGAGTAAGTGACATGTTTAACTGTTGTATATGATATGAGCGAAAACTATGTTTTGTATGCAGGGAGACGATGTACTATGTCTGAGAATAAAGCTAGTCATGTGTTTATTCTGTAGTTTAATTTCTTTCTAGGTGGAATATAATGCCTGACAATCAATACAAATTAACAACCCCAATTGGACGTAGTTCTGCAAAAAGGAACCAATCCACACGAATTAGTAATTTTAAAGTTTGACTTATTTGTTTTGATTTAAGGTTTTAATTAGAATGAAAAATTATGTGGGTTGGTTCCCTTTTGTATAATTACGTCAATTTGCTTAGTGGGTGTTGAAAGTGAGGAACCCGCGGTTTAGTATCGTTCGGTAACCAGCTTCGAAACTGGAAAAAAGCCCTATCTGCAACTGGCTTCTAATTAAGACTTTCCCATTGTCGATTTGTAACCACCACGTTTGGTAACCGGCTTCGAAACGGGAAAGAGTCCCGTGTTGTAACTGGTTACAAAATGAGACTAAATCCTTACCGATTCGTAGCCATAGTTGTTTACCAGCTTCCAAACGGGAAAAAATATCCCGTTTAATAACTGGTTACAAAATGAGTTTTTTTTGCCGTCAAGAATACATGATTTAGTCGAATAATGCTAACATTCAGTAATTTTTAGGGTTCCTAGGAACTAACTAACCCTAAAAACTAACTAGGATAACTAGAACCCTAGTTACCAAACGCTACTACTCTGGACCAATACGTAACCGGCTACAAAATGGGAATCAAGGTTCCCGGTTTGTAGCCGGTTACGAAATTTTGGCTACCAAACGGTACTAAAGGGAACCCGCATGGTAGATGCTCGTAATCTGGTCATATGACGGACAACTCACCCAACGGGTTGTTGCTATAGACGATCAGTAAGATCAAACGCTACGCCAACGAACTTACTTAGCGGACGTACATTGCTGTATTGGCAAACTATCTAGCAGTCATTTATTTTATATGTATACGAGTCGCCTATGTGGGTTCTTATCACAAATGTTAAATTTTCTATAGGTACCTTAATCGGATAATGGGAATATGTTTCCCACCTGTTTTGAATCTTGTGTCTCACTGATAAGTGCCAAAACCAATGAAATTTTGGTGTGACTCGTGTTTGAATAAGGGTTATACCAGGCTCCATCGCTTGTCATAATTTGCCTTTCGACGCTTCGTCCTATCCTGGCAAACAATTTCAATTCCCTACTCATTTTGGCCCTTTTCTACCACCACAATTCAGGGTGATTATTTCCATACTATAGTAAGAATTCCACTTTTCGCTATTTAGGGTCTCGCAGTTCTCATTAATATTACACTACAGAAACAGTACAGCACTAAAAGTGGCAGCTGACTTGGGTGTCTACTAAAATCCACCTTGTATATTGCGTATGAAACGTAAACCACCTTTTCAGCTTAACCACGAGGAAACTATAAGGGTCAATAAAAATCATAGTTTGTTCTGTATAAATATTATTTCAACTTCTAACAGCCTACCAATCAAAATAATATTTACAGAGAAGATTTATATACTTGCACTATACATTATTTGACAATTTATCACTCGTGCAATGCACTGTACAAGTCGTAAATAATTACATATCAACTTTTAAAATAACACTAGGTGGTTATTCAGCTTTTTAATTCAAATATTCTATGTTTTCTTTCTGCTCTCTCGTTCGAGATGCTATGATGCGG
The DNA here is from genome assembly GCA_025490895.1 of Thaumatotibia leucotreta. Classification (NCBI taxonomy): domain Eukaryota; kingdom Metazoa; phylum Arthropoda; class Insecta; order Lepidoptera; family Tortricidae; genus Thaumatotibia; species Thaumatotibia leucotreta. The sequence goes on along the minus strand of JALPQI010000950.1, from coordinate 53,970 downwards.
TGAAAAAGCTGAATAACGCTCCTTACTCCACAACTTGATACTCCATACCAGATCGAAAGCATTTCATATATGTTAAAATTGGCTATTTTACATTACTTGTTAATAACAAATCAAAATCTTAAAAAACTATAATAAAAATAATGTATATAATTAGAGTACATAACGTATCCCACTAAATATTGCAACATTTGGCAGTGGAGCTAGTTAGGCCAGGGCGATAACTTGTCTCCGTCTGTGCACTGGCCTGTAGCGTGGCCTCAAGTCGAGGAGTAAGCAATGCAATGTTTAATACTAAATGGTATGATATACATCAAAACCTTAACGCAAAAATATGTTACAAACAAGTTTTGCACGTTTATTTCATCAAGATCTAACCTAATGAATGATTAAAGACGAATATACAATAGACATTAAAACAACAAAACAAATAATAAATAAATGAAAAATATCGATGTTGTTTTAAAATGCTGATATTAATCTGATATGATGCAAGATCTAGAGTTATACATAGAATCAACTCCGAAAATAATTATACTGTATACTAACTTATTTTATAATTTTATGTGATAATAATAATGACAATGTAGCCAGCACCTCACATATCGTACGATGAAGTCTGTCCGTAACATACGACTCACTATGGAGTTGACTGTAGGTTCCAACAATTTTTTCCTTTTCATATAAAAATCCAATACGAACGAATTTCTTTGGTTCTACACTAACTTGTTATAACTATCGATATTCTATAAAATGCTAGAATATCATCATTCTAGCGTTATTCCAATGAAACAAAAAGGTCCAGTTTTTTGCAGTTGGAACCTAAAATAAGCTTCTAACTAATATTACTGGATCATGACCGGGAGTAAAATATACCGAGGGGTAAAATGGGTTACACGTTAACACTAAACCTTACCTAAAAATTTGATTTTATATCCAAAAATAACAACCAAAATCAATATCAAATCAACAATCACAGTAATTTAACATTTTAACACAAAATTTTCAAAATGTAAAACAACCGCAATAATCTAAATCTAGCACAACAAATCGACATTTTGAGATATACAAATAGCACATGGTAAAAGCGTACAGCAGAGTCCTATCGACTATGCGTTCTGATATTACGAAGAGCTCTTTATTTAACCTATTTGAGAAAAATATTCATATCTATATCTGGGCTCGATAGACGAAAGTATAGCGTTAGGGCAGGCGGATCGTGTAACCCAGATACCAAAGCGAGCCGTTTTCGTCGCCGTTAATCGGGTTTGTTGGACTGCCGCGGTCGGGTGCATTGTCGGGTCGGCATTCGCGATCGGGTGAGTTGTCGGGTCGGACTGCCGCGGTCGGGTGCATTGTCGGGTCGGACTTGCGCGGTCGGGTGCATTGTCGGGTCGGACTTGCGCGGTCGGGTGCATTGTCGGGTCGGACTGCCGCGGTCGGGTGCGTCATCGAGTCGGGTTCAGATGGCAAGTGCTGCCGAGCGCTTGTCGCGGTTCTTGCTGCGTGCCACGGTCCGTGCTTTATCCGCGGCGTTGTTGGCAAGATGCTGCAATGGAGACACGATAATAATGAATCGAATGTGTAATTCATGACTGGTTTACTTTGACTTTATGTATTTATATAATAGATAGGTACATGCATACTTAAATAGTGTCTATACACTCAATACCAAGGAACAAATATTTGTGATAATATAATAAATACACAAATAACGCTCTCGCCTGGATTCGAACCCGAAACCTCTTGTTCCGTAGCAACGTACTAAATAGGCTACGGAGGCTGACAATATGCATGCATGCATGCATCGGCCTATGATAGTCCACTGCAGGACGTAGGCCTCTCCTATTAATTATGCTATACGCATTAGGAGGTAAATGCCCATAATTGCCACGCTGGGCAAGCGGATTGGCGATCGCAGTAATGTGTCCACTATGATGACGCTGCTGCCCATCATCAATATTTTATCAAATAATGGTCAGTGACACTTCAATCCCTTAGTCGACTCTTACGACAGGAGGAGTTGGGGTGGTGACAAATGTATTCTTACTGCTGTCACCACACGACAAGCTGACAATATATCATATAAGAATCAGGATTCGATGGAGAGGTAAGAAACCAGCGGCGTAGCTTATGTGGTTCTCGCTCGGGAAATATTCCGTCCAATTTTAGTGTTTTTTTAAAATTTTATCTCTCATTTGTGTCATTCATGTGTGCTCAACGCCCTCTTTCATTTGTGCCGCCCCGGGGCCACAAGGTCACAACGTCCCGTCCGCTACGCCACCGTAAGTCTAAGGCTGGTTTCTGTGTCGCGGACCGCCCGCGCGGAGCAAATATGTATTGTATCAATGTCGCGTTTCAGACTGGCGCAGTTTGAAACGCGCCATTGATTCAATACATATTTGCTCCGCGCGGGCTGTCCTCGTGATTCAGGAACCAGCCCAAGGCTTGAGTAGACGCTCGAGCAGGGCGTCCCGCGGGGCGGGCATGTTAAACTAATGCAAACGTATGCGAGTGGATTGAGGGCGCACCGTCCAAATCTCTCGGACGTTCGACGCGCGCTCGACGCTCGCCACTCAGCAGTGTTATTCACTAAGGAAACCGCCTTGCTGTGAAGCGCTGTGTCAGCGCTGCGGCAGCGTCGAGCCTAAAAATGGTATTCACTAATGTATCTACTTTAAACGACACTAGTGCTCTGCGACGAATGCGGCGTGAGGTGTAACTACACTGCGTCGAAAGTTTGACGTTTAATGTACCAACTTCGTATTCTCTAACGAAAAACAGCGACGAACTCGCCCACAACCTCGCTCACAGCCTCAATTCCTAATGTCAAATAAAACAGCTAGGATTTTAGAAAAGGATGTCACGACGTCGAGCTCGTTGACGAACGCAGCGTCGAATGTGTGAATAAGAGAATAGCATAGCTGGCCTACACTAGAAACTAGGACGTTTTGGGAGGCCAGTTACCCGGTGCAGCTTGTTGACCCTCCGCTTGGGCAGCGGCACGGCGGCGTCGCCGGGCAGGCCTAGTGCGCCGCGCAGGGCCGCGCAGTGCGGCGCCAGCGCCTGCAGGCCACGACTCCATCGACAGCTACAGGACAGTTACCCGGTGCAGCTTGTTGACCCTCCGCTTGGGCAGCGGCACGGCGGCGTCGCCGGGCAGGCCTAGTGCGCCGCGCAGGGCCGCGCAGTGCGGCGCCAGCGCCTGCAGGCCACGACTCCATCGACAGCTACAGGACAGTTACCCGGTGCAGCTTGTTGACCCTCCGCTTGGGCAGCGGCACGGCGGCGTCGCCGGGCAGGCCTAGTGCGCCGCGCAGGGCCGCGCAGTGCGGCGCCAGCGCCTGCAGGCCACGACTCCATCGACAGCTACAGGACAGTTACCCGGTGCAGCTTGTTGACCCTCCGCTTGGGCAGCGGCACGGCGGCGTCGCCGGGCAGGCCTAGTGCGCCGCGCAGGGCCGCGCAGTGCGGCGCCAGCGCCTGCAGGCCACGACTCCATCGACAGCTACAGGACAGTTACCCGGTGCAGCTTGTTGACCCTCCGCTTGGGCAGCGGCACGGCGGCGTCGCCGGGCAGGCCTAGTGCGCCGCGCAGGGCCGCGCAGTGCGGCGCCAGCGCCTGCAGGCCACGACTCCATCGACAGCTACAGGACAGTTACCCGGTGCAGCTTGTTGACCCTCCGCTTGGGCAGCGGCACGGCGGCGTCGCCGGGCAGGCCTAGTGCGCCGCGCAGGGCCGCGCAGTGCGGCGCCAGCGCCTGCAGGCCACGACTCCATCGACAGCTACAGGACAGTTACCCGGTGCAGCTTGTTGACCCTCCGCTTGGGCAGCGGCACGGCGGCGTCGCCGGGCAGGCCTAGTGCGCCGCGCAGGGCCGCGCAGTGCGGCGCCAGCGCCTGCAGGCCACGACTCCATCGACAGCTACAGGACAGTTACCCGGTGCAGCTTGTTGACCCTCCGCTTGGGCAGCGGCACGGCGGCGTCGCCGGGCAGGCCTAGTGCGCCGCGCAGGGCCGCGCAGTGCGGCGCCAGCGCCTGCAGGCCACGACTCCATCGACAGCTACAGGACAGTTACCCGGTGCAGCTTGTTGACCCTCCGCTTGGGCAGCGGCACGGCGGCGTCGCCGGGCAGGCCTAGTGCGCCGCGCAGGGCCGCGCAGTGCGGCGCCAGCGCCTGCAGGCCACGACTCCATCGACAGCTACAGGACAGTTACCCGGTGCAGCTTGTTGACCCTCCGCTTGGGCAGCGGCACGGCGGCGTCGCCGGGCAGGCCTAGTGCGCCGCGCAGGGCCGCGCAGTGCGGCGCCAGCGCCTGCAGGCCACGACTCCATCGACAGCTACAGGACAGTTACCCGGTGCAGCTTGTTGACCCTCCGCTTGGGCAGCGGCACGGCGGCGTCGCCGGGCAGGCCTAGTGCGCCGCGCAGGGCCGCGCAGTGCGGCGCCAGCGCCTGCAGGCCACGACTCCATCGACAGCTACAGGACAGTTACCCGGTGCAGCTTGTTGACCCTCCGCTTGGGCAGCGGCACGGCGGCGTCGCCGGGCAGGCCTAGTGCGCCGCGCAGGGCCGCGCAGTGCGGCGCCAGCGCCTGCAGGCCACGACTCCATCGACAGCTACAGGACAGTTACCCGGTGCAGCTTGTTGACCCTCCGCTTGGGCAGCGGCACGGCGGCGTCGCCGGGCAGGCCTAGTGCGCCGCGCAGGGCCGCGCAGTGCGGCGCCAGCGCCTGCAGGCCGGCTCCCAGCGTGGCGGCCAGCGCGCCGTACGCCGCGCGAGCCCACCACGACTCCATTGACAGCTTCTCCGGCCCCACGCGGACGCTTAGTGTCGGGACTATGTCCTCCTGGAAGAGTGATGTAGGCGTGTGAGTTTGAAAGCACTGGATGCTCGATAATAGTACATTACTACAGAGGCCGGGACGAAAGGGTTTGCCGGCCAACATCATCATAACTCAAAAACAGCAAAATTATTTTCTCAAACTTGCTACGGAATGTTGATGTTACTTACTTTAAATGAAACCCGGAAATACTATGTATCCGGTGTCATATGCTAAGATGATATGTAAAGAGATTTCATGTATTTATTTCACACCTAGGACTGCAAACAAACTGTCTTTTGTTTTGAAACGTCAAATTGTGACACTAGGTCTTGACATTCAGCCACAGAAAAAAAAAATAACCAAAGAACTAATGTCTATACCACCGGGTAAAAGAATACCTCAAACAGATAAAAAAAAAAGTAAGGCGCGAATGTTTTTTTTTTATGTTTTACGATACTGTACAATTGGTTTATTTACAAATTGAATAGTATGGTTCGCCGAAATCAGTTCGTTTTATTTCATGGCAAGTTTGAGAAAAGCACTATACAAATCTCGGCAAGAAACAGGGTTACAGGCCGCGATACATATCTACTTGGCCTGTAACCCTTCGTTTCCTGTCCTCTATAGTAATGTACTATTACCCTACGTTACCCCACTAGACATTAAGAATGACATAAGAAAAAACCATTAAAGCGCGGAAAAGCAAGACCAGCCGGTTGGCATTGTAGCTCGTGCGGCGTGCCAGATAGCCTTAGTAATAGGGTCCAGTTTTATCCTTTTGTACGGAACCCTAAAAAGAGGATTTTCCCAGACTAGGCCTGCAAGAGTTGTATGAAATTCCATTAACAACATCTTCTAGCCTCATCTGAAATGTCAACGAGAATCTAAATCCCTCGTACAGTCGCCATCAAATTCTTTAGAGCGGGGAGAACGATTGATAAATCTTGATTATATCTCTGGAAAAACACGAATTTTCAAGTGACCGAGCATATATTAACTTACCTCGAAGTACTTGAGAATGTCGCGGAAAGTCGCCCGCTGCAGTTTGCGTTCCTTCTTAGCGCGGAATTTGTGCGAGTCTCGCGCCAATTCGTCCAGACGCGGCAGTATGCTCTCGATGTAATCTGAGGCCTCTTCGCCGGCATCGGTCTCTGAAATGCACTCGTACGCGATCGCGAGCGCTCCGCCTGCTGCCATGCGCACCTGAAATAATAATAAATAAATATCTTGGGATATCTTACACAAATCGACCTAGCCCCACGGTAAGCTCAATTAAGGCTTGTGATGTGGGTACCAGGCGACGATATATATAATAGATAGATGCATATAGATACTTAAATACATAGACAGCCATGACCAAGGAACAAATATTTGTGATAAATAAATACACAAATAATGCCCTCGCCGGGATTCGAACCCGAAACCTCCAGCTTCGTAGGCAGGGTCACTACCAACTAGGCTATGGAGGCTGACAAATGATAGGTTTTTGATAATCTAGTTTTTTAAATATTCGTAGATGTTTTAGCTAGTTAGTTTTTGAACTCAGGGAGGTCGACCTCAGAGATGTCCTGCGGTTCTGCAAGAAATTTGAGAGGCTAGAAGGGAGCATTAGAGACGAGGGCGATGGCTGTTGGGGAAAGGTTCTCGAGTGGCGGTTACGGTCTTGAAGGCACAGCATGGGTAGGCCTACAAGGTTGACTTATGATCTGCCTTAGTGGCCTATGTTTAGTAGTGAACGTTTCATCGCCATCATACTAACTGAAAGTGGTATGATGGCGATGAAACTAGCGAGGATTGTACGAAGCACGAGTATGGCGGCGACCTACCTCCAGGAGGCGACGATCTACCCCTCCAGGAGGCGGCGACCTACCTCCAGGCTGGCGGCGACCTACCTCCAGGCTGGCGGCGACCTACCTCCAGGCGGCGGCGACCTACCTCCAGGCTGGCGGCGGCCAGCAGCGACGCGAGGCGCGGCAGGCCGGGCGGCGCGGTGCGCAGCAGGGCGGCGGCGTGCGCTGCCGGCGGCAGGGACAGTAGGAGCGCCCAGCCGTCTAGCGCGGCTGCGTGCAGCGCGCCTTGCTCCACTGCCAGGCCTGACACCTTCACGGACCCGTCACCCTGAGAGACAATACATATTAGCACATTGTGTATCCATACACTTGCAGCCACCGCTACATAAAGCATGACAGTGGGTATATTATGCGGCGCGGCAAGCGTTTTATATGGTCATTGTGCTGTTGCTATCACGCGTAATTTATTATTATTTATTATTGGGAAAACGCTTGTTCGTGGCCGAGCCGTTCCATTGGTAGGCGGGCATTAAATGAATTTAAACAGTGAAAGAAAAGCAGGAAACGATTTTTTGAACTAGCTGTAGCAGTCAATACTCAAAATGGACACAAAGTTCACACAAAAAAAACCTCAAAACGACTTGAAAAGTTATACTGCCCTGGTACTCTGATTTTATCATTCATATTACAATAATGTTTAATTATAATATGACGAAATATTGTTTTTAGTACAGATGGTGCCTTTTTTAGGCTCTAGTGCGAGAAGTGTAATTTTACGTCAAGTCCAAAACTTCGGAGGCCCATCTGCACTAAAAAACGTCCTACGAGACACGTGCAAAAACGAAATTCGTAACTCGTGTCGATTTAAAATTTCATGTTTCGCACTTGTGTCGTATTATACTATTATATTCCTCTAAGTCGTAATGACGCACTTAGAGCTCGCATCATCACCGAATAAGTGAGGGGAATAATATAAAATAGGCATCTCCAAAAATCAAACTTACTACGAAAGCAAACTACACAAGTGCATTTTAAACCATTCCTTGAAATATTATAGAAGTCTGAACATATAATAATATTTCAGATAAATATAGTTGATAGTACCTTCAAATAGCTGCCACTGAAGATAGTCTCGTACATACGCATCACTTCCAGGATTTCGGAGAGGTCTTCCTCTAGCAAGTAACATACCACGGCCAGGGACAGGCAACACTGAAATATGAATGAAAAAAAAAATATGAAAAAATCTTTATTAAACAAAAAGTATTACATGACAATTGGATAAACATTGGTAACCGCACTAGGCGTGCCTGTATCGCGGCGACCAAAAACTTGAAGACTTGCCTAAGAAGCTTCAGCCGGCTGAATGACTCAGTAAATAAACAAAGTGAAGGTTACCAACACTACAAACCATCAATTTATTTGCACGTGTACAGATTTAAAAACAGGATAACAAACAAGTTTATATCTTGGTTGCCAAAAAAACTGTCAATCATTTAATGACAGCACGATTTCGAGAATTTACCTTTTTTTCGTACCAGTAACGATTTCCACAACCAATCTAAGTTATTTTCAAGGCAATTAGTTTAAATGTCACATAGTTATGTCACGTTCACTCGTTCGTAATCAACAATCATTCACTTCAACCCTTGTATGGTCTCAATAGTTATATAAAGCTAGTCGACGTTTAAAAAACTGCTTAGAAATACCTACATATTTCCAAGAGATTGTAAAAATAGAATAATTCCAAGTATGACCAACCTCAGTGCGTGTCTCGATGGAGGCAGTCTTATCCACGGCGCACGCTGCGAGCGCGGGCCGCACTTCTTTCATAAACTCTTCTGTGCCGTCTTCACCGATCTGTCAATGATAGAAATACATTAATTATTCTGGTCAATCGCCTTTTGTATGTCACTCGTGGCTATGTTTACGTTCTCCAGGGTCACCCTTAAAGTCAGTCTAAAAGCGCTAAAATTGACAAAACTTTGATGTTTTGGACAGTTACGTAGCCTTTCCGTGGTGGATCACCTACTAAACATGTTAGTACAGCGTGCAGGATACTTTATTGTAGCAAACTATGCAACTTTTGTCCCCTGGGTGACGTGACAGAATAAAAAAGGGGACAGACTCTTGTATTAACAATATAATCTAATGCTACACAATAGAATGCAAAAAGTGACCTTGGTCTTGATAGTCGATTCGTTTGTTTATATTCCTTGTTCATTAATTCGTCTAGCACGTGTTGAATTGATCCGACTCTAACGACCTGGGTCACAACTCACAATCCCCTGATAAATAATATCCGTCTTATAAACTTATCATTATCCTTTTCTCCGGGCATATAAAAGAGGACAGCTAACATTTATCTCACTGATATATTTAGTATTAGTAATTTCTTATGGCCTGGCCACGACATTGGTCTAAGGTGACCGGCGGGGCGGAAAACCATGCGTGCGAGAGGGAGTTCCGATATCGGCATCTCGCTCCAACTTATGCCTTATGAGCTAAAGACGCAGCTGCCTTCCTCTCCCCATCCTTCCCTCGCCGGATGGCCTTAGTCAAGTGGTCGGCCAACGTCTCCCGGTGGTTGGCCAGTAGTGGTACCATCGCAGCTACAGCGCCTGGTGTTACGCAGTTACTAACTTACAGCATGTAGCGTGGATTATTAAACACTAACCTGTAGTGCCAACAGCGGAGCTAAAGACGCTGCGGCCTTCCTTTCCCCATCCTTCCCTCGCCGGATAGCCTTAGTCAAATGGACGCCCAACGTCTCCCGGTGGTTGGCCAGTAGTGGTACCATCGCAGCTACAGCGCAGCGCCTGGTGCTACAAAGTTATTAACTTACAGCATGTAGCGTGGATCATTAAACACTGACCTGTAGCGCCAACAGCGGAGCTAAAGACGCAGCTGCCTTCCTCTCCCCATCCTTCCCTCGCCGGATGGCCTTAGTCAGGTGGTCGGCCAGCGTCTCCCGGTGGTTGGCCAGTAGTGGTACCATCGCAGCTACAGCGCCTGGTGTTACGCAGTTACTAACTTACAGCATGTAGCGTGGATTATTAAACACTGACCTGTAGTGCCAACAGCGGAGCTAAAGACGCAGCGGCCTTCCTCTCCCCATCCTTCCCTCGCCGGATGGCCTTAGTCAGGTGGTCGGCCAAAGTCTCCTGGTGGTTGGCCAGTAGTGGTATCATCGCCGCTACAGCGCCTGGTGTTACGCAGTTACTAAAGCATGTAGCGTGGTTTATTAAACACTAACCTGTAGTGCCAACAGCGGAGCTAAAGACGCAGCTGCCTTTCTCTCCCCATCCTTCCCTCGCCGGATGGCCTTAGTCAGGTGGTCGGCCAGCGTCTCCCGGTGGTTGGCCAGGAGTGGTGCCAGGTACCGCCGCTGCAGTGCGGCGCGCAGTGATACGAACGCGGCGGCGCGGGCGGCGTTGGACCGGGCGCCTAGCCCGTCGATGGTTTCCATCACTTTCTCTTCGAACTTCTCCTGGATTTCTGTGTCTGTGATTGGTTAATAGTTAAAATTAATAAAAAGACTACTAAAGATTCAATGGTATCGTAAGCACAGTTATCTCTCGTCTCGGATTTATATCTAAGTGTCTAGCAAAAGAAGTGCATTGAGCGATAACTGAACAATAAAAGTGCGCAGACTGTTTAGGGGATAAAATATTGTCCGATTCCACATAATTACATTAATAAAGTCCGGTAAGAATAAAATAACTTTAATTTTTTGCAATGCATCTTAGTTTCAGATGAATTCGTTTTAGGGCAGACGGCGTACAAATGTAACACTTTGTATACTTTTACATTTATCACGGTTTCCTCTAAGTAATATGCTATTAATATCTTATAATTATATGCTATTAAAAAATGCTTATCGTCTCATCTTATAATTTTTGTATGCAGTACGTATCTTCTGCATGCACCAGGTAAAAAGATCCGATGAATAAGTCGGCGGGTGTTAAAGAGTTAGCATGAATTTTAAACAATTATACCTTTGAGATCGAAAACAATAGCTGTCTAGCTCTGCAATGGCTTATCCTTTTCGTGGAACATTATTTTATATCTTTTGTCAATAAACCCAAAACGGAGCGGAGGGTTATTTGCAAATGTTTCACAAACAATGATGAATTTTGTTGTGAAGGTGAACGAATCTTCCTTTACTGTTCAAGATCATCTAAATATAGGTTCGGAAAACTTTGGCAAATGGTATACGACGCCTTTTTGGATTCTGCGTAAAACACTCATTTCGCCAATTTATTTCTTTTAAATCCTAGTACAATGCATGGATAATTAAAAGGAAGGTGATGCAGAATTTTTTATCTATACATTGTATACCTATTAAACAATGACAAGTAATCAAAAAAATTGAAAATGTAGGTAATTCCGCTGCAGATACATATTATATGTCATTTCATTACGAGGGAGACTGAAAGTTAGTTACTCTATCACGGTAAGGTGTGACTCATACCAGACAAATATACACGAACAACAACGGGCGTTTCGTCTGATTAAGTGCAGTTAAACGCCTGACCTTTAGCACGCATTTAATTAATCCAAATTATATTTTACGAAGGAGATAGCGTTCTAGAATGCACTGTGAAGGTAAACTGTTTACAAGACCGGTTTCATACTATTTGTTGGCCGCATATCTACTTATAGGGACATTTTGATTAATGTTTACGAACGTCTTACATTGAATCAATAAATATTTTGGGGGATCTTACCCAGCAATAAAGCTTGTATTATGGGTGCAAGGCGACGATATACATACCGTGTATGTATAGATAGATACTACTAATGCCCATACCAGGATTTAATACGGGACCACCTGCTTCGTAGGCAGGGTGCCCAACTAGGCTGCAGAGGCCGTTAAATTACATCGATTGCCAAATATGTGAACCGTGAGTCACACGCCATTATTTTCGTCATGAGTACACAAAATCTTATCGCGTTTGTAGTTGCATTCAGCAATATGGGCTGTGTCACTGTGACGTCATGATCGAAATAAGTATGTATGTACGTGTTTATCTATTGTATAAACGAGGGTCGCTAAATGTTCAGATTGTTAAAACAAAGTATAGTTCCCTTATCGTGTATTTCAAACGTGCGGGTTTAATTAATCACTTCGTATATTGCATTTCACTATTGTAGAGCCAAACACGAGCCAGTGAGTATATATACATATTAAGCAACTCTATCCATTAGAAATTATCGTTCTCCTTATCTACTGAAATATAATACGTTCAGATAACACTTGTCATAGGTTATTGAAATGTCTTTAAAAATTCTGCCTCCATTCTAAACGACGATAGTTTTAACGATTAATAACTTTTTGGTTTTAGTTAGTTTATTTTGTCCCGGACGTGTTCTACTTGATTTACAGCGCGTCGAATACGTAAGGGCTTGTCCATTAATCACGTCATACGATTTTGGCCTATTTTAGACTCCCCCATCCCCCATGGTGATACTTGGTGATATTTTCAGGACCCCCCCCTCCTAGCCAATATGACGTGTAATTTTTTCCAACTTAAGTAATCCTTTTAATAACACTTCAGTTCCGTACTTTATTAAGCACACAGCACACGTGATGGAAAAACTTTTTTACAAACTACGAGGTAAATGTCCGAGAAATTTCAAAACTCAGTTCAGGATTTGACATCTGGTTATGTTTTAAAAGAAGTATGCTGTTCAGCGGAGAGTAACAAAAAATTACACGTGATTTGTCCGATGACCCCCCCTCCCCTATGGTGATAATTGGTGATTTTTTGTTGACCCAGGGCCCCTATACAGTATGACGTGATTAATGGACAAGCCCTAATTCCTAAAATCCAAAATGTATTAAACATTAGATTTTCAGATACTGCCTACATCTTTATATATTACATCATCATGCACTTATTTGGAGCCGGTACGTTAATCAGTTTCGCGTCTCGGAATATTCGTCAAGGTCGCTACAACCTTAACCTTACAGAGCAGCTTATCATTATTATCATTAAAACAACCTCGAGATGCGTCGTTAATCTAGCCACCTCGCTAACTATCTAGTCATTATCCACTTCATATTATGATCAATACAATAGCTATCATTTATTGCTGGTAGATAAGATTTTGTGTTGGTCAACTTTTAAGCCTAAAATTGGCAAAGAATCGGCACCATGAACATAGGAATAACTTTTTGGTCCCCATTTTGCAAATTCTAATCACGTCCAAATTCATAATAATGATTGCAATTTAAAGTAATTTACAAAGCTAAAACCACTTTCATTTTGTTTTATTCCAAAACTGGTATAAAAGAATTTAATGTATGTATTACCCTGAATGTATTTTTAATACAATTAAGTAACGAACATCGTTATACAATATACATTAGGTATCTACCTGTTGTTTTAGGCAACCACAAGTTGTGGTCCACAACCATACAATGTAACGAACCTAATGGATTTCGTGGAATCATTTAGCAAACTGGTTTGTGCCTTGTGTGTTTACTGTTTGTATTACTTTTCATACACAACACAATTCATTTCCTCAATTATAGTTTTTATCAACTATATTTTCAAATTATTTTGATGCTTATCAATTCAGTGGACCGACAACAAACATAGTGCTATTTATTACTGGTTTAGGGTAAATGTAGACTTCACTCCCTTATAGCTTGATTTCAGATTTGAATAATATTAAACCTCATTTTTCATAATCAGTGCTACTAGAAAAAAAATATATTATGTTAATCCTACTGGGAGAAGAGGTGGGGTTACGATAGTCTTCCTCATAATCTATATGTCAAGTTTACATCTCGTCTTAGACGCTACACCGTAATTGTTCGACGGGTTTAATTCTAAGCGATGAAATAGCGAGCAGCCCGGTCAGCACATCATTGAGCGCGAGATAGCTCGCGCTGCGACAAACCCATGTCGCGGCTGTCAAATTTATATTTCTAGCCGTCATTTTCTCGATTTTGGTAGCACAAGTTAACAGCTCGAGAAATTAGTTCCATGCGAAAGAGTCATCCCGCGGGCGACATAACAAGTATTGCCATTTATGTGTGGGACTAACTTTTCTTTCTTAGCAACACTGAATCGGTATAAATAATGTTGAATGATGAGTGAACAGCAAGCTTTAAAAATGAAACATCTCTAGTCACGATAACTTTGTCTCGTTCACGTAGTATAAAGATTAAAGAGATAGGACATTTTAATATGAAAATGTCAAAGTGTCATAATAATAATCTGTCGCATAGACGTGTGCGCCGACTTAAAAATCATCGGCGGCGGCGTTTGCCGAAAAGTCGGCGGCGGCGGCGTGATTTCGGCGTGAAATCGGCGTGAAGGTCACGTTAATTAAAAAGCGGAATTCGATTGTATCATTTGTTATGATTGAGATAAATACAATGTAAATGTTCATTAAACACCACCACCGCCACTGACCGCCTTATCCACCATCAGATCAATGGAATAATCTATTCTATTTTTTGTTTTCTGTTCCCATCATGTTCTAATAACATAATATTTCCAACAACTTTGGACTAGTCATCATCGTTATCGTATCATTATTATCTGCCGATGGACATTTAGTCCCCCAGATTCCCTATCATAGCAAGCCATAAGGATAAATAGTGCGCATCCAATAGATTCCACCTATCTTTACCAGGTCGTCGGTCCATCATGTTGGGAGTTGGGTGTCGTCCTTCAATTCAGCGATTTTTTTAGCTACGTTGGTGATTTCAGTTCTTCTATGGCTCTCAACTAGGGGTTGCAAAATCCATGAATTTTCAGGATCCAAATGGTTTGGATAGGTATCGAGAATCAGCGAATCCGGATAGTTCGGATAATACGGATTTATTGCAAATAAGTGAATGGTTTTTCTAAGATTAAGTTAATTAGAGTTTACGCTGAAATAATAGTTGTCTTGTTTACATTTTAATTACATTTGAATATGTTAAAATTTGATAACCATGTTTTACCACGACAAAATTCTCCAAATCGTCGGGTTAAAGGCAGAACCAACTATTTCCTTGAAGTGGGTTTTGACAAATCGTATTTTATGCCAATGACATAGAATAGTATTTGCTGAAAGATGTATAAACGTACACATTTCAAAATTTTAACGTTCTTCATCACAATAAGATGTAACATCTACCCTATTATGTAAATAAGCCGAGCCTGAGGCCGAAGGCCCGATGGCGAGGCGTCAAGCCCTCGAAAGCCGAAGGCCTGGAGCTTCATGTTTCCAGTGCTGTCCAGTACAATTACGCTTCCAACTTTCTTAACTCCAGTAAAGGCCACAGGCGCCAATACGCAAGGCCGAAGGCCGAGCTACGAGAAGAGAGATATTTTGAACGCCTAACAATATCTGTATCTAAACAAGCCAAGCTTGAGGGCTTGAAGCTTCGAGGCCGCGAAGGCCGAGCTTCGCATAGGGCTGAAGTCCCAGAGCATCCCACAGAGGCGCGCCAGCTCGCGAGGTCGAAGGCCGAGCTGCGATAAAACAGAAATTTTGGACGCCAAACAACGTCTCACTATCTAAATAAACTAAGCTTGAGGGCCGAAGTCCCGACCGCGAAGCTTCGAGGCCACGAAGGCTGAGCTCCACATAGGGCCTACACAATAGCTTAGTGTGAAAATCTGCGGCCGGCCCTCCGATTCGTTTGGATCCCGTGCGAAGGCCAAAAGCCGAACTCCACTTAGGGCCGAGGCATGAAGCGTCCTACAAGGGCGCGCAAGCTCACGAGGCTGAAAGCCGAGTTGCCAGAGCCTAACGCCCCCATGCTACACAATGGGTTAGTGTAACTGGAATTACGAATCCGACGGCCGCAGGCTCGATGATTCGTTTCGATCCCTTGCGAAGGCCGAAGGTCGAGTTCCGCTCAGGGCTGTAGCCGAGCGTCCCTCCCTGACGCGGCGGCAAAGGTCGAGCTACGGGAACCTTGTGTCCCAGGCACCCACTGATCCCCTGCTAAAATACTCAGGCACAACTTTAAAAACTGTAAAAAAGAAACATCTCCTCAGCCTCCACTCTACAAGAGAGGTACCGCAAGTCTTTTGGGCCTGGTGCACCAACAAAGATCTTTTACACAACAGAGTTTTCAAGTGAAAGATAAACCGATGACCACCAATTTTAGATAAAAAGTATATCGTCGTAAGTAATCCATCATACACTTTACTTCTTGATAATTACACCACAAGTTGAAGACATATTTTATGGACTCGTCGGGCCTGAATCATCTAGATCCGAACAGCCGCTGGATCCGGATTTAAAAATGAGCGGATAATCGGATAATTCCGGAACAGGCCGAGAGGAAGGAGCTCCATGAGCTGGAAAGACCAGATCCGCATCACATTAAACTTTCGGGTTGCCAAATCGGTCCGCGCTGCCGAAGATCGGAGTCGTTGGCAAAAGATCGTGAAAGAGAAATTGATGAGAAAGTCACGACCACTTGGTACCGCTGAAGATACTGTGGTACAGCCCAGGTCTCGATCGGTTTAAATGCTTCATATTCATGAACTTAAGGAGCAAGTTTTAGCTCTCGGTCTTAATAGTATAACCTGACGTTGCTTGTGTATGTGAGCTACGGTGCTAAAGCTTTTCCAGAAACCGAAAACGGCTTGTTCAGGAGGCTGGAAGTTGTCGACCCTAAGTACCTATGTGTAATGAGTGATGACACTCGAAAGCCACTAATAGGCTGATAGTTCATTTCCTATATAAGAGTATTATGTAACTGCATAAAGCAAATACGAAGCCTACAGTTTAGTATTTAACCCATAAGAAATAACTTTGTTATTCAGTCAAGGCCACGCCGATTTCACGCCGACTATTAGTCGGCGGCGGCGGCGTGGCAAAAAAGGTCGGCGGCGGCGTGACGCCGGCGCGGCGCACACGTCTACTGTCGCATGACATTTGTAGATTGGCGATATTTTAAATGGCTCATGAACGTAAAATTTAAGTTAATTATAGCCTTTTATACTCTTTATAAGTTACTTAGGTACTGTGGATGTTGATGTTAGTTACGATTATTTACATTTAAACCGTATATTTTTTGAAATTCATGTTCATAGTTCTTTAATAAAAATGTATGTTATGAATTATATTTCAGTCATCGGAGCCCAATAATAATACAAAGCAAGATGTCGTTAAACTAAACCCATAGTTTCCAGAGGGAGAATGTGAATCCGGAAAAGATGAAGTACCTATATTGGGTCAAACTCCAAAAAATAAATATATCGGTTCTTCGAATTACTAGCAGGTATTTCGATGAAAGCTTGTACAAATCATTTAAGTTTATAATGGAAATATGAGGGTTTCGTTTTCGTACCCGATACTCGCCTCCTTAATCCATCCTCCAGGTTCCAAAACAATATACTTATGACCTAAAAGTAGTTGATATATCGGATATCCTCCATATACCAACTTAATTATTAAGGTCAAGTATGGTCAAGAAAAGTAACACCTTAAGTTACATACATCGCGTCTGATAGTATTATGTATAGTAAAAATCATACTACGCTTATTTATTCGATCTGCAGGTTATTTTTGCGGAGCTGTCAATAAAGCATGGTATTAATGAATTATTCTTACTGTTTAAAGATATGGCGCAAACTGAAGAAAAAGGTTCGCATTCAGCAAATCGGATTCCACAACAGCCTTGAAGGCGGCTGCTGGGTCGCGCTCTGCAGCTCGTCGTGAACAAGAGTACGCTTGGCGCCCGAGCTCGTGGCGCAGCCTGCGTTTGGTTGGGTGGTTTTAAAGCATATCGTTGAAGTTAGAGCCCACGGGTGTATGATATTTTTTCACTATATTTATGAGGTTTCATGTTAATACAATTTATGTTAGTAAATCACATTTCACATAGTGGAAGAAATATAACATCGTGGACGCGAACTTCCGCGGCAAAGTATAAAAGTGCCCATTCAATTTAGACGATCGTCTACAATAGAGCAGAAATTACAGGCGTCTATTATCTAATTAAATGATTAATATATTTGTGATTGTAAACTTGTTTGGCTCAACTGTTCTTTACGATACAAATATTTGTTACATTGAGTATTTGATACATGTTATTATAATAAATATATATTTTTAAATAAATATTACATACTGGATTATTTATTATATATATTTTTATTTGTTTAAAATACTAGTTATTAGCCGTGTCGAAACGGTAGTAAGATTACATTTGTCACCACCCCAACTCTTCCCGTTGGTGTCGTAAGAGTCGGTTAAAGATTGAAGTGTCATTGACTATTTATTTAGCAATGGGTAGTAGTGTGAGTAGTGTGTCCACTATGATGGGCAGCAGCATCATCATAGTGGACACACTACTCCCGATTATGGATTAAAGATTGAAGTGTCATTGACTATTTATTTAGCAATGGGTAGTAGTGTGAGTAGTGTGTCCACTATGATGGGCAGCAGCATCATCATAGTGGACACACTACTCCCGATTACGGGTATGAATATAGTGAATATTAACCTCCTAATGCGTCCATGCACATAGGCCAAGGAAAGGACATTGCCCATGCAGCTGTGAACTAATAGAGGCTGATCTACCTTTTCCTATATAGATTATGTGTACAAATGCCGCTTTTCTTAATTATATTGTACTTGTAAAATATAGCTGCGTAGTTGTACGGTATATTACACCGAACATCGCTATCACAATTAATACAATTATGTATCTTGCCCTTAGATACTTCTATTCAATAGCTATTAGCATTGGTAGGTACGTTAATACTTCTTCTTTACAACCGCTACTTTTGAAAATATTACTAGCATTTGATTCTCTATTGATCCTCCATGGGTCTTCAGACCTTACGGTATCGACTGTAGGGTCGGTAATGAAACGAAGTTTGTTAATATTAAAACATTAAATAATGCCTTAGAACGCATGTACTAAAACAGATTATTCATAACTACCAATACATAGCTCATAGCTACAATAATAATTCGACTGATAGCCTAAATTTGCAATCCGTAACGAAGTTTATGTGTTTCTCGACTTTCTCGCCACCTTCACATCTCGAAGACAATTTGTCGCATTTTGACATTAAAACGCAATGTATTTTATCGCTCAAGGTACACTTGTGCTACGAATTTTGAGGATATATCGCGTGGGACTTTCAAGCGAAATAATTATGTCGCTTTGATAGATCATCGCGAGTCAGCGTTATCTCGCGCGCATGTTGTGCTACCAATTCGTGACATAGCTCGAGAAAACTCTATGTCGCAGTTTTTGTCGTCCCGCGCCCATGATGTGCTTGCCGTGCAGGACATAAGACGTAAGTATGCGATGCATGGACGACTAGGCGGTCGTCTATTTGTAAATATATTAATATATTCAATGCCAACATTTCACTGTCTAGTGTCTACGCATTATGAAGTGTCCCAAGAAGTAATATAAGGATTTTTTTTCTGTGAGATATTTTTGTAGTTGAAGCACCATCAAGTACAATAAAGTAATGTTTTTATTTAAAATAGCCAGCTGAACAAATGAGGCGATCTTCATGACAACTATGGCTATTTGCTGTACATGTACACAATATGATTGATTTTTTTATTATTAAGTTGGATACTGTGTAACTTTTTTTATACAAAGATGTTATAATTTGCGTACGGCCTGCCTGTCAGTAAGCAGTTACCGTAGTCTATGGACGTCTGCAACTCCAGAAGATTCACACGCGCGTTAAATGTTTAAAAACTTATTAACATTTTTTTTAAAGCCTCACTTCAAAAGCCATCAATAATGGTTTCTTAAAATTATAACATTCCTTAAGAAATCCATGGAAGAGAGATAACCTAAACAATCCTTGCCATGCCCCAAGCAAGGGCCAGTTTAAGTACAGAAAAAAATGACCATAAGTATACATACCAGCATCATCATGAATGCTCCTCAGGTCGGACTGTCCCGAGGTCTCGGACATGTTGTCTATAGTCATGTCAATACCAGCATCCTCATCAGAGGAGTAGCCCTGTTCTGTCCTCTTGTGCTCTAGAAATGGAAATAATAAAATTACTTTAAAAATGATTAAATAACAACAAGACAAATGTATCTGAATATTTGTTGGTGTAATTCTAAGTATGTGTACTATATTTATCAATCATTCTTATAAATATATCGTTATTTATTTTCTTTCACCATTTAGAAAATGCCTCATCTAATTTTCATAACATTTGCTATGGATGACCATGCCAGAGAAGCATGAGTTTTCCAGTCAAGTCACCCAGGTACTAAATAATAGTGTGATTAGCTAGGAACTACCAGAAAAGGCAAATAATCAATACAATAACCTTGCAGTCAACATTACTGCAGTGAAGGCTATTCAGTCTAAAGTTGAGTTTACACCTGCATGTTAGAGTATAAGCAAGTAAGAGTTGCATATATTTGCCACTCACTCTTACCAATATGTGCCTCTCAAAACTTGTGGCAATAACGTGCAAGTGTAAACTCACTTAAATGCTATAGGATTTATACATCAACAACAACTGTTTACAACCATTTATTCAGTCATTACATGAGTTTATGGTATAGCCATAAGTTTGCCTTTGTAATTACATTTTTCAGATTGTGTTGTAATATATATTATGTAGGAATAATAAAGTGCTTACTACTACAACAAACTTATCCTCATCCTGCCTATTGTGATTTGTAAAGGACAAATTAGATTTTTGTCAAATTATGAATGAAAAGCGTTTGTAGGTTGAGATTATATTCATTCAACATTCTTTTGTTTGAAGGAAAAGCAACTTAACTTTATTCTTAAAATCATCTGGTTTAAATTTCAATAGCTTGAACTGAGTATGATGGGCAGGACAAGGATAATATATACCTGTAACGGTTACCAGTGTAATAAGAATGCTGTACTTATTAATTTTGGATGCAGGCAGACCAATGCTCGAAATGTCAGGATAATATAAAACAAAGTTTACAAGATTAAGTCTTGTTTTTCATTTAAATACGATAAATCAAACTGGATAAGTGAGTTGATAGGATATATTAAAACATGAACTATAATATTTACACTTCAGCATAAAGCCCAGTAAATGCCTCTCGGCTAATGTTGTGTAACTAATACATTACTATGTATCAATATTGCAGACAAACCTATTTACCAAAACTATAATGTTAAAATTACGTTTAGAAAAGGGCAGCAATTGCCTTTAACACATGCAAGGAGCACCTCAATAATGGCTTTAGAAGGCAGCAGTTCCAAAAATAAAATCAGGTTAATTCAGTGTACTATTTATTGTTTTGTTCAAATACTATCTAAAAACCAACCAATAGCTCAGTGTAGAGTTCCATAGTTGGGCATTGTTATGGAACATTGAATCAAGCGACAGAAGTCTATCACTGAAAATAATAACTTTAGTTTTTGACAGAAAGATTCAAATGAACTGACAGGCTTCAGTCGCTTGATTCGATATTCCATAACTATGCCCAGTTATTCTTAAATGGATGGGTTGACTAAATTTCAAATAGTTTTATTTCAAAGTGTTCTATAAGATTTTTGATGACTGAGATTGACTTTATCTGTGGATTCAATCCAGACAGTGACTCTGATGACTCACACTTGGCTCTGTTGCAGTTTTGTTAGCGGTCACTTCTGGTCAATATAAAATTTACTTATTTACTCTCAGGGTTTAATATTTTATCACACAGCAATTCTGCTACTTATATTACAAGCGCTAAGTTATTTAGTATCTAGGTACATACTATGACCACCACAAAATAACCTAGTATTATGAGAAACAATGTTACTGATCCTGGACATCACAGCTGTTAAGACAAAGCCAGTCACAGACACTAGCTCATTGTATATCATTACAAGTATTAACAATAAAGGTTTCACTTTCTAAGCTCAAACAATAACACTAATACTGCAATGTGTAATATTATACTCTCTTCAAAGTCTAAAAATGTTGTTGTGTCATAGTAAAAGGGAATGATTATTTTATTTTGTATAATATGGGTTACTGGTGGTGTTCTGAATGGGTTATCTTAAAGAATGTTGCTAAACAGCAACTCCCAGACCGTTGTGTTATAAGTATTTAACAGATAATCATGTCAAATTACATAATTGATGTTTTTAGATTACAAGGTTAAACCTTTTCAATAAATTCAAGCCAATCAAGTCTCGTTTCTGTGTATTGTTTATGAAGCATGCTCTTTATTGATATTGTTGCTTGGATCACAATGAACGTGCGAATAAAAACATTCGAGATTGGCACATGTTATGAAATCGTGAAAGTAATTCTTGCGCCAAGCACTCGACTCGGGGACTTGGCTTGCGAAATTAGTGGCTTTTGCTTGTGCCAAGCTTTTGAGGCAGCCCAGCATATGCTACATGACTATACGGTATTGCCCCAAGTATAACGACCGGAGTAAAATACGTGGACGCGGTGCGGAAAGTCCGCTAGCACAAGGTCACCGCGTGATTGCATTCCCGTGCTAATTATCTGTTCCACATTATATTTTAACCATATGCTTCCCAGATACTTGAAGTTCGACGGGATACACTCACCGTATTTTCCCTTTTTCTTTCCTTTCGGCATGATGTAGTTGTTACACAAAGCTGTTGTCTGACTTATAACGAAACTAAATTATATTCACTAAATAATTTTCTAACTTTCCCACTTAATCAAGACGGAGAAAAGTTCAGTATATCAGTTCTTATAGATTGATTGGGGCACCGAATGCAACATAAAACTAAAATTTCAGAAAAACTTTTTAACATGTTTAACCGTGTAACATGCACACACAACTCCACTGCTTAGCGCAATGCGCTGTCTGGCTGGCTAGCTGTCATTTAAAGCCACCATTTTGAATTTCAGTGTTGCCGCTAGATTAAATCACAATCGGCTTAAAACTTACAATATTTTAACATCCATTTTAGTAAATACTTGTGGAAATTAACACAGTAATGTGTTTTTGATTGAAACAAACAATGGTTTTGTCAGTAAATATCATTTATACATATTTTATGTTACCATTTATTAGATTTTGTGGATGTCTCATTATGTTTGTAAAACCATCTAAGCGACTAAATCGATTTGATTTCCCTTTATTTGGATAATATTTTGTACTTGGTAACATTTACTGCGTATTCGACGACAGTCAATGACGTCCTCGCTCGAATCGACTGCTCGATTTTAAAATGTGGTGAAATATTAAACAATATTCAATTCAGGAAATTTCGCCATGGTGGTAAATTTAAATCTTTTTCTTAATACAAATACATATTACAATCATAACAAACGCTGGGTATACATAACATTAAAAACATGTGTAATAACACTAATAACTAGGTATTACCTATTACTTATTTCGTTTTCGAAAAGCAATATTTTTCTGGTGTCGAAGAGTAGCTTGATGGATGTTAAATTATGTAGTTTTATTTATTGGGTACTTGATAAATATCCATTGTGAGCCTTTTGTATTGTTTATATTAGTAACTAACCAAAACAGATATATTTCATAACGAACATAATGTTTTGTAATTGGGATTTCCATATCGACGACTTGTGTTGATGATAAATATTTGTGACTCACACTTCGAGTCTACACATCGCTGCACGAAGAATTTATTGTTGTTATTGTTTGTGTAATGTTGGTAAACTAGAGGCGGCCTATAATCATATCCGGAATTCTCTTGATTGCCGTGTAAGTGTGTAAAGATGTATTACACGGCTGGCAACAAGCCTCTCTACCACAATGTCATCTTGGCAGTTTATGACCATGTATAATCGCCTGCTATCGCGAACTCCGAAGTTCGTAAATTTCAGGGATTTGTATCTGTCCCTCCAACAAAGACGTCATTATATGTATAGAGTGACAGAGGAAAATCTCCTGTAGGGCCGCTGATAATATATCTGAGCGGCCGCAGTGTTGGAACATATTATATCTGAACATAGGTATTACTATAAACTTATCTGACTGGTAAAGAATGCAATAATAAGGCACTAAGTCCGCCATTTGTAGGTACTTATTTTAACTGTACAATAAAGATTAAAATAAATAAATAATGCCATGACTATTGAGGTCAGAGGCTTGTAATGTTTTCTTTCACTCTGTCACTCATTTTAACTACTGCGACAAAGTCACTTGTGTTTTCACTTGGCCCTACCGTGAAAAACGAAATTCGTAATTTTCGAGGATTTGTCTATCTCACTCCAATGACGCCTTCGTTTGAGTTACAGAGAAAAATCCTTGAAATTTCCGAATTTCGATTTTCGCGGTAATAGGCCAGTAGCGATTGAGCGATTGGCATCTTGCCTACACATCCTGCTCAGATATGTGTGAGCACACTGGTCGCTACGATATAATATCTGATGGCGACTGTAATATATTATAAGGCTGGCCGACGACCGTAAATAGTTTATGAATCTTACACCATTTGGCAGTCAATCAACTTGTTTACGCTTACGGCTTGACAGCAAGGTTTGTTGGTTACCGCGTAATACTAGCTTTTGGACTTCCCCGTTTATGTATGTATGTATGATCTGCTGATCAGATATGAGGACTGGGGACGAGGGGCCGCACATAGTGTGCCACTAAGAGGGATAGACATAGTCACTTACTACTAAGAAGAAAGTGCCACACAGGCACTTAGTGACGTATTCAACGCATTTGTCTGGCACTTACATTTAGCATCTAATGCACACACACACAAAAAATAGTGGCACAGTGATAAGGACGGACGATTATCGTTCCTTTTCACTTCCACTAGTAAAAAGTTTCATAAGACCATCCCTTTCGTTCTTGCTATTATTATAACGTTGTCAAATCCATATTAATCCTACATTCATGACTGGGGACTGGTATATTATGAGGATGGTGGTAACACTGGTAACCTGTTAGTGCGGATTCTAACTTTATGAGTAGATCAAAACATTTGTGTTGTGCGTATTGAACAAGCCATTTTTGTTTAAACTTTTCAAATGTTGCGTAACAGGGACCTACTCATATATGTAGATTAAAAAAAAACATTGTGTAATCGGGGCTTACACAGTTCCATGAAAGTATTTACAGACAGTCTGCTATCAAATGTGTTTAGCGACGCTAAGCTTAACGATGGTGCAACTCACTTTGTATCCCGCTCGCTGCCACTATTCTATGAGCGACGAACGGATTTTTTTTTATTTTTTATACCATTTTATCCTTTTTTATACCATTTAAAAAATAATCTAGAAATTACCGATTCATAAAGCAAAGCAGAGACCGGAAAACGGTATTTCTCCTTACTAAAATTAGGGGTATTTAAAACGTTAATTGTAATAAATATCATTTAATTTTAGACAAAATGACATAATTGGTGTTATTAGTTTAATTACTTCTATTTGAAGAGGTAATTTAAATTATTCCATTAATTTGTCTTAAAAATTTAGTTTCAATTTATAGTCATTTATAGAAATTTTATTTACTAATAAAATATTTTGTTTTTTTTTTTACGGATCTACGAAATTTTATTTTAAATAAGAATTAAATTAATATTAAAAATCACAATCAATCAAAATTAACACTAAAATTAAAATTATTGGTTATACCCGTTCTTCGGTAGGTATATAAATTAAGTTAATGAAATAGTTTAAAAATACGATGTTGTAAATTACATAAAATATTGAGTAGTATAGTACATAAAAAGTATAAAACATTTTAAAATATTGGGCTATTCAGAGGTTTTTCGAAAAAGAACCCGGCCCCAAAGAACCTCGACAAAAAACATATATTGTATTATAAATTATAATTTATTAATACAGGGTGAATTCGTCACAAATTCATACATTTTCATAATTCTAGAAACAACTATCTAATTAACAATTAAAATGCACCACAAGTTAATGACATGTTTTTGTCTTTTGTATTTTTAGGGCTTATTTTAATTTATATATATCGTGGTTTTAGGATATCGAGATGGATTATTAAGACTAATTAATTCAATAGATAAATGATCTCTTTGAATGGAAGTCACTAATAACGTCGAGTTTGTCATTTCTTGGAAGAGTACCTAAATTATTTTCATTACTGTATTAAATACACCCACATGCATGGGACTTAAAACATTTAAATAAAAGCATGTTTTTTTAAGTACCTAACTTAGGTTTATGGGGCTGGGGCCCCAGCGCACGCAAATTATTTGCTGAAATAGCGAAACGTCTCCATTCTGACTTTTTCTGGCGCTCACAAAAAATCGTACCTACCCTTATTGAACTTATTGTGGTAGGTTAGGTATACCTTTCTAGTAAGAGTATGTAATTATAAATTGTATGTAGTTTATCGAGAGAACGGAAGTTGATGTATAAATTGTACTTAATAGTAATTGGTACGTTGATAGCCTGTAGAGTATCAGAATATTACGTAGGTACTTACAGTCAATATTATGAAGGGTACACGGAAATAACATTTCTAGTCAATTCAAATTTCAGAAGGAAAATCAACCTTACTTGTAATAGATTATGTTGCTGCCCTGACTTTTAGAAGGATTAAACATGTTCTTTCCGTGGACCCTTCATATAAGGTTCCAATTAGTTGAGTGTATCCCTACATTAGAATTTTCGGCCTATAAATTATCAGTAGGTAGGTATCACGACATACACAACGATTACTTATATATTATCTTTATTTAAAATAATTACGAGGAACATTGTCTTGGGCAAAAAATAATTGGCTCATTTTGTAGTTTCAAATTACTAATAAAATACTTACAATTTATTAATACAATTTAGAAAATAACAGTAGAATAGTAAGAACAGGGATATTTTGGCTAACTGATGTACAGTTATTCCTTTGTTCTAAGGGTTTTTGATCTTTATGGACGGATTTTCGCCAGCGAGCTTTTAGTTCTTTAGAGCCAAGCAATCTTCCGCGACGGAACTCTGCGCACTGCACTGTCACTGTTGGTGTCACTCCAGAAAACAGTAGCCTGGAACTGGTCATTCTCAATGTTTGTGATCCCTTCATCTCTTCCACCTCTTTTCCGTTAATATACCAGCGAAATTCTGAATCCTCTGCACCTCTACAATACGCTAATATCTCGTCTCCTTCGCCAAATTCTTCTGCAAGACCTTCTAGCAAAGGCTTTCTATGCTTGTGTCCATGGACTTCCATGTAAGCGGATCGCGTTTCAAACGAGTACGGAGGTGAACTCCGTTCGATATCACATCTGTATAATCCTGAAGCGTCTTCGGTCAAGGCTCCAAGCTTGAGACTGCATGCTGTCGGTCCACAGGAAACCATGTCCACTTTACCAACTCCGAGAATTGGAAATGACATGGTGCTTGGTGTTTTGCCGGGTTTGTAGCGAAAAAACTCAGTCGGGCCTTTAAACCAGTTGAGTATGGTGAAATTGGCATCGTATCTGCATTCGATGATGACTTCGTCTTGGCCTGGAGGGACGTCGTGTGGTACTATGAAGTGGGTGATGTTGAAGGGTTGTGCCTCAGCGGCCGCGATCGTCAGCAGCGCTAGAGCGAGCGTCCGCATGGTGCCTGGACGCGCGCGAACATCACACTGCGCCCTCGCCGGGCTCAACACAACTCTTAATTAAATCGTTTATTAAGCTAACACTCAACTGCCGTATCCCTTCGAGTGCCAGGATATTTTTTGTCGTTTTCAATGGATAGACAAAATTTAAATTGGTTGTTAGAAATTACTGGGGTGGATATTAATAAGTAGCATGTGCGGTAGGCGATAATTATAGTTATTTGTCTAATTAAACTAATGGACTAGGGGTCCACCCCATGACTTCTGTTTTTCTATAGTTTTGGACTTTTCTCTTCCGATTCCGAATAGTTAGTTACATATAAGTAAAATTTAATAATAAAGATCACATCGCCGGAGCAGAGTAATTAGTATTTATAAAAAACATTCAGTTATTGGTCGCTTTGGTCATTTAAATAGGTACTACTAAAGATTGCGTGTTGTTCGTGCTGTTGTTAACTGCAGAAATTTACTTGAGCCATTTTTTAGCCCAAAATAAATGATCATTTGTAAAATATTGAAGCGAAAGGGGACAGCGACAGGGTTAAAGGTAGGTATAAATTGTCGTCAGAAAACGCTCTCAATGTGTCATCCGAACAAGACAATCACTTATACTCGCACATGCCTACACACTCAGTACAGATTAACAGTTTGGCAATTTTAATCATTAAAATTAAATTAAGTACTTACGTTTCTTTGGGAAATTGACACCGATGTTTGTTATTATTTTCGACTACTGTTTATGAAACTATAATATATGTATAAGTATGTATAATTATAATTAGGTATAAAATAGTTTGATAGCCGATGTTTCAGTAGGACATAAAAAACGTGTATAAGTAAATATTTTTTTCCATAATTTTTTTAAAGGCCTATTAACACTTAAGATCTACTACATCCGTTTACTCATCATGGTGAATCATCCGTAGTAATTTTCTGGAAGTAACTGTACAATACAGAGAATTGTACAATGGTTCCACATAATTATGGAAAACTGTAGTTAAATTATAAATATTAGATGTCATATACCAAAGAAAAACGACCAAGATCACCTAACGTCCGAGGTGATAATGATAATATTTAGTTAATAAATAATTTGATTTGTATTTTCACAATACGTTCAACTGTAGTTATTTTTTTTAAGATCCAAAGTTTGGAGCATATAATACATTGCTCATAGGTAGGATCTTTTTACAAAACCCGTTTAGATTAAGAAAAAACTCAATACGTAATTACATTTAATAGTAGGTAGATAGTAGTAAAACATTTTATTGTAGGTACAAAAATTATAGAAAAGTACACAAAACACATTACAAACATTAAGATACCACATAGACGTAAGTAGTTGCATTTTCCCTGGTTGACTTTAAATTAAATAGTGCGATACGAACTTATTTTTAATACTTATGTATAGTTGCCGATTTCTAATAATGAACTTTTGACAGTTATTAGATTAATCCTTATTAACACGGGGCTAAGACTCACCATTTTTCAGATAGTCTTAACGTTAGAAAAACGTATTACTGTTCACGGCTTAACACGTTGAATGCGGGAACATAATTTTATGATTTACTTGCAGTGCTATACATACCATTTTTGAATTGTAGGATAGTCGTACACTGGTGCGGTACAAGGCTCTTTTGGTTTGTGTCTAAAGGTCTCTATTTTAGATGATATATCGTTGTTGGTTTTACAAATCGATGATTTATTGATTACCATGGCTAGTTAAACAATTGAATGATCTAAGGCTAGTGTCGTTACACACTGTCGTACTTCGTTTAGGCATTATAGGAAAATTAATTAACGATACGAATTTGACTTGTATCGCACCAAGGGAATAGGGCAGATGCCGTCTAGTCGATATTTTGGTAGGGATGGAAAATATAATGAAATAATAGTATCGATATCCCCGAATAGTGTCCCCACGAATGACCAGCGCCAGGGTCCTCAAGGGTCCCTCGACATGAAGCTGAGTGTGGACCTTTTCAGTTACGCTTTGTAAAATGTACACCACTGGCATTGTAATTAAATAGTTAAGTTTAAATTATTACATATTATTTTTATAGTTATTGAATACTTAAAGTTCTTCTATTCTATTCTATATCGATTATTATAATTAAAAAAAATCTAATTAAAATTACAAATTCTTCCGATTTTTCACTTCACTTCGTTCACTACTCGTAGTTACACTTTCACTGCACTCCGTGTCTTCGCGATCGTTTTCTCGGTGCATTCATGATGAAATCGGAACTGTCATCGAAAGACAAACAAAAAACACGTAATCGTTACCCCCGCACTGGCTGCACTGACCTGTACTTGTGGTGCTGTACAAGACAGTAGGTATACAAGACACTTTTGGTCGGTACCGCACTGGTTGATTATTTTATTCACCTAGTGCGGTACGAGTCAAATTTGTCTTGTAAAGTTTAATGTACCTACTAGATAGAACTTATAGAAAGACACATAAATGTATACTTGACTCCTTCTAGCTCATAGGATTTCATAGTCAAATCGACCCCGCACCAGACAGAGACAAGCTACTTCTTCACTTCGCATCAGAAGAAAGTTCATTACAAGTCAAAATTGGCATGTACCGCACTCAACGTGTTAAGTATGTTTCAACCTGTATAAGGCTAATTTCTAAAGGTGCGTTTAAACCAAAAGAGCATTCGCTGTTCTAACCTCCCACTCTACGAAATTCGATCGGTACACAAAACGTGATTGGTTGATTTCGTAGAGCGGGGGATGGAATAGCGAATGCTCTTTTGGTTTGAACGCACCTTTAGCTGTTAAATGTTCATTCTTAGAAATCGGCAACTATAGGTAATTGCTTATAGTTATTGTCAAGACAATACTACAGTACACAAACAGAAACTGGTAGATTTATATTTGAAAATTATTGCCTACTGAGATTTGAAAATACCAGCAGGATAACCAAAACAATCATATTTTTGTGAACAGATGAACAATTATTTCCATGTTCTAGAGATTTTTGATCTTGATGGGTATTTGTTTTCCAACGTGCTTCTAAAATTTTTGAGCCTTGCAATTTACTGTAACGAGTCTCTGAACACTGCACTCTCACTATTGGTGGCACTCCGGTAAATAACAGTCTGGAACTGGCTTGTCTTAATATTTGTGATCCTCTCATTACCTCTACTTCTTGTCCGTTAATGTACCAGCGAAATTCTGAACCCCTAGCACCTTTGCAATGCGCTTGTATTTCATCTTCTGCACCATATTCTTTTGCAAGGCCTTCTAGCAGAGGCCATCTGTTGTGACGATGTACTTCCATGTAAGCAGCTCGAGTCTCGAATAAATACGGCGGTGAAGTACGTTCAATATCACATCTATATAATCCTAAAGCGTCTTCGGTGAAGACGCCAAGTTTAAGAGTGCAGGCAGTCGGTCCGCATGAGACTAAATCAATTTTACCAATTCCAAGGATTAGGAATGACTTGGTACTTGGTGTTGCGCCAGGTTTATAGCGAAAAAACTCCGTCGGGCCTTTAAACCAGCTGAGTATGGTGAAGTTGGCTTCGTATCCACATTCAATGGTGACTTCGTCTTGGTCTGGAGGGACGTCGTGTGGGACGATAAAGTCAGTGATTCTGAAACGCTGTGCCTTTGCGGCTGAAATCGAGAGCATTGCTATCGTGAGCGTCAGCAATGTGAACATGGTGCTGGACGTAGATTCGCGAAGTTATCACACTGTGCTATCACGGAGCCGAAACGCTTTCTCAATCCATAAATTATTAGGTCGTCATACAATACGAGGCACTATTGTAATAATTATTATTTGTATTGAAATTAAATAAACGTATTCAGCGTGCGCTTATGCATGAAATATGAACACTACTGATAAATATAATTATTACATCCGTTTACTCATCGATGGCAATTTGCAGTTATTTTCTGAAAGTAGGTACCTATCAAAACAATAACAGACACAAATATATAAGAGCACATTCACATTGTGACAGCAACGACGACAAAATGAAGAAACCTTCTGAAATTGTGAAGTTGTTTAAAAGTTTTAAAACGGATCTGTCATAAATGGGTCATACAGCGTTCGCGAATTCAAACGGGCGTCTTTCCTGTGGACGTTGCTAAAGTTAACGGTTCTGAAACATACAACTTAGGTTCATCATCATCATCATCATCAGCCAATTGACGTCCACTGCCGGACATATGTAGGCCTCCCCCAGAGAGTTCCACAAAGATCGGTCGTGAGGAATACTTCCCGATTCGTCGGATTCCTGTTTTGCCGGATTCTTGTTTCGTCGGATTCTTGTTTCGTCGGAAATATGAATATACATTAAATCATCCAGGTAAAAGAAACGTGCTTATATTTTCTTATTGCATGAAATGATCTGCTTCTCTACATCTACCTTTTATTAGGTATAACCGCGATATTTCTGTAGTATTTCTTAATCAAAAAAACCCGGCGAATCAAGAATCCGGCGAAACAGGAATCAGGCGAAACAGGAATCCGGCGAATCGGGAAGTATTCGTCGTGAGCTGTCCGCATCCATTGGACACCCGCAACCTTTACCAGGTCTTCGCTCCATCTTGCGGGGGGCCTTCCCACACTGAAAAAAATGCTAAGTTGGATTTATCAGATCTTTCGTAATTCTAACCGGAAATTAAGGTTGATTGGGTCCTATCACAAATATTTTTTTGATTTTACCAAACTTTTTATGTTGGCATTTTACTAAATTAATTTGGTTGATTACACCAGTTTTTTGTTGATTTCACCAGTTGTTTGGTATAATGTACAATGTTCTTTGTTGATTTAACCAGAACTCTGGTATCGACTTCAACCTTTTTAGTTTTGTAAATTTGATAGCAAGGATTTATTAGATATATCAAAGTTTCCTCGTAATATAGCCAACCTAAGTCACTTTGGTAAATATTTTTTTCAGTGCACGCTGCGCCGTCCAGTGCGTGGTCGCCACTCGAGAACACGCCGACCCCACCAGTCATCGGTCCTCCGGGCAATATGGCCAGCCCACTGCCACTTCAACCTGGCGATTCTTCGGGCTATGTCAGTTACTTTCGTTCTTCTGCGGATCTCGTCATTCCTGATGCGATCTCGCAGAGAAACCCCGAGCATAGCCCTCTCCATCGCTCGTTGAGTGACTCTGAGCCTCCTAATGAGTCCCATAGTGAACGACCACGTTTCAGATCCGTAAGTAATCACTGGCAACACACACTGGTCGAAGACTTTCGACTTGAGACACTGCGGTATATTGGACGAGAAGATATTGCGTAGTCTCCCAAACGCCGCCCAACCAAGTCTGATTCGACGATTGATCTCCTTCTCGAAGTTGGACTTACCCAGCTGGACTGTTTGTCCCAGGTATACATATTCGTCAACAACTTCGAGTGTAGAGTTTCTAACTTTCACTGGAGTTGGTATCACATGGACGTTCGACATGATCTTCGTTTTGTCCATGTTCATCTTAAGACCAACATCTTCAGAGACTCTACTGAGATCATCGAGCATAGTACTTAAGTCCTCCATGGTCTCAGCCATGACTACTATATCGTCGGCAAACCGAAAGTGTGTGATGTACTCGCCATTGATGTTAATGCCACATCCCCTCCAGTCCAGAACCTTGAAAACATCTTCCAGTGCAGCGGTGAATAATTTAGGAGAGATAACATCTCCTTGTCTTACTCCCCGCTGCAATGGAATTGGTTTCGAGTTTCGGTCCTGGGGGCGAACTGACATATTGGCATTCTCGTACAAGCACTTCAGCACTTCACTTAGGTTTACTTTACACCACACAATTCTTAAAAACCAGAAGCCACCTATCGGCTTGTTTTCGTCCATCAAGAAAATTAGGGTTCTAGAGACCTTAATTTGTCCACAGGAAACTTTGTAACCTAACTCATACAAAAAATCTTAGGAGATATGAGAAAACATGAAGAAAATAACCGATCTGGAAAAGTTTGACCTGA
Source organism: Thaumatotibia leucotreta (assembly GCA_025490895.1). Lineage (NCBI taxonomy): Eukaryota > Metazoa > Arthropoda > Insecta > Lepidoptera > Tortricidae > Thaumatotibia > Thaumatotibia leucotreta. The sequence continues at coordinate 20,916 of JALPQI010000950.1, read as the reverse complement.
GTTCGGTCGAAGTCGGAGTCATACCGGTCATTTCTCGAGAGCCCACGCGCCGCTGTCTCGGAAACAAGACATTAGGCACAATATTGAAGTAATCATCTTAAGTGATATCAGTGTAATTGAATAATGCATCAGCGTAGTAACTGGGGATTAAGGTTTATTCAATGCAGGACATCGTATTTAGGTACAGTCAGCTTCGTATACTTTTTAGGTGTCAATAAGTGATTCTGTACACTAGGATACACACTGAATATACGGCGAAACCGACTACATTTAGTTTCTTTAGTTGCTACAAAATATTAAACACATTTTGAACGGAAGGCCATGAAAACGCACCATAAAATAGGTCACGTTACTTTTTGTCACGTTTGATCGGTTCGAGTCCCAACTGAGGCAAGTGATTTTTCATAAATATGTCTTAATGCAGAATTTATTGTTTTTGAAAACAAAGGAAGGTCTCCCTTGTTACACAAAATGTGCTATTTACGATATTTAAGGTATTAGTTGCCATCCATGTGGCATTCGTTTTTTCCACTGTGTAGAAATAGATAGTTTGTACGACTAACTTTTGTGACATATAATCTGATATCTATTCTATACAAATTCATCCAATTGTTTTGTGGATCAATTTGATTGTTGCTTTAAGATTATTTTAATCAAGTCCTCGAAACCAATTGTGTAAGTGACTCTTTGAATAAATTGGGTTTGATGATATATGATGGTTCTATTACGTCAAAAAGCCATAATGTTAAGTATTGATAGGCAGGATAGGTACAAATAACATGAATGATGAAAGGAAACTGTTTTCAATAATATAAAGTTAAATAAGGATGAACAATATTGCTTTGCTCTTCCGCGATACAGAATGTGTAGCTAATTAGTGTAACCCGCTATAATTACTTGCGTATTTTTTGCATGCAATTAATTTTCCCACCCTCCCGCCGCAAAAATAAATACGCAAATAACTATAACAAACCACCACCAATAACACTATACTCGACACGTGTTTCGCCTCTCTACGAGGCATCATCAGGAGTTGACGATGTTGTCGGTGGTCTGGTGTCTGTTGCCGGACACCAGACCACCGACAACATCGTCAACTCCTGATGATGCCTCGTAGAGAGGCGAAACACGTGTCGAGTATAGTGTTATTGGTGGTGGTTTGTTATAGTTATTTGCGTATTTATTTTTGCGGCGGGAGGGTGGGAAAATTAATTGCATGCAAAAAATACGCAAGTAATTATAGCGGGTTACACTAATTAGCTACACATTCTGTATCGCGGAAGAGCAAAGCAATATTGTTCATCCTTGAATATGGACTTCCGCAAAGTAACGCCTGATTCAATTAATTAAAGTTAAATAAACTGTGAAATACGTCACATCAATGTAAGGTATGGTGGGATAAGATGGAACGGTTTTTTTAATGGGGTAAGACAAAAAGCTACCTGTATATGCTGTGTCAGAAGGACGACTTTTTGTCTTACCCCTTTAAAAAAACTGATTCCATCTTACCCCACCTTACCTTATATTAAAACACCCTAAAAATCACAAGACCAGTGCAGTAAATTATAGTTAAAATTTGTTATAATAATTATGGCACAAAACATAAATTACAATTAATGGTCAATATTAATAAGTGCCTACATAGGTAAGTATGCAGTAAAAGTGCTAGATGTTTTAAAATTGTATTTAAAAGCATTGTTAACGGAAAAGCCTCATTTGTCCATTCTACGGGAAGCAATCATTATCTATTAAGCCATCTTAATTAAATTCATTGTGATTTGTCACGCGAGTTGCCGAAAATTGAATTAGATTACTCTGTTATTAGGCTAATTTTATAGCTTTATTCATTGGATAAAACGCCATCTATACAAGGCTCCCCAAAACAACGCGCCACCGTGCACCGTTCATTGAAAAGCATTGTAGTAGGAACAGAGGAGTATAGGCAGCAACATTTACCAACCATTTGGTTTCAAAATATTCATATAGATGGCGCAAATTTCAAAATGAAATAAGTTTTACTTTGTGTATTTTTTACTCCGTGAAGATGGCATTTGCAACTTTTGTAACAGTGCCGTAATATCGGTTGTTCAATAATTCCAATTTACATTGTAAATATCCCGTTTTATGTCATACTAATAATACGATGTTTTCTTAATTTCTAATGATGTCTTAATGAAATAAGTACTACATGGTACATCGTATTATTAGTATGACATAAAACGGGATATTTACCTACTTGTAATATTTTACATAATTATCTATAGGTATTTACATTTATGAAAACTGTGGTCGGTAGGTAGAACCGAACAATTTGGCGACTGACTGATACAAAGTATTTGACGCTGACTGTACAAGTGTATATGTACAAGCCAGTCCTCATTTTTATTTTTTATTTTATTTTACATAATTTCAACGTTCCTTAATAATTTGTGTCATGGCTTAAAATCGCACGAAGCTTAACGAGCTGCATCCATTGTTTCTGGAACTAGTAATAAGTTTCCTTGTTAAAACAAGTCGTTGGGAGTTCTAAAACAATGAATATAATTTATATTTTCAGGGGATTACAAATTTGGTCTAACTAGAGGTGGAAATGAAATGTAGATAGCTATTATACCTACCTACATTACAGTTATAGATAGAGGGGGAGTGGGGGAATGGGAACACTTTTCGTTCAACGTAATTCATATGAATAATAGTAGGTAACAAATTATAAATATTGGATGTCATATACCAAAGAAAAAACGACCAAGATCACCAACGTCCGAGGTGGGAATCGAACCCACGTGTCCAGCTTTCTCGGCTGATGCCTGCACCGCGCGGCCACTCGGTCTCAGTAACCAATACCACCACCACCAAGTTGTTGAAGTCTTAGTAATTTTTATTTAAGCGTGGAATTTATTAAATTATCTATTCATTTATCATGAAGAAATAGTAAAAAAATACGCTTTATTTAAAACGTAACGGAAAATAGTTAGTACTGTGTTCCTGTTTGGGAGCAAGATAGCTGGTGTAATGGCTTGGTAATATATCTGAGTCCTCAGAGTAGGCACCGCGTAAGCGATTTCTTGGTCACTATGTCCATGGGCCTCAGTTCCTGCTTTCCATCAGGTGGGCTGAGTGCTCAGTTGTCTACCGTCGTCACATAAAAAAAAAACAAAATATTGCCGTTCACATTTACCCGAACCCCTATGGGGTAATGTAATCTCTGCGAGAAAATCTTGGAATGGTTATTAGATAATGATATTATTCGATTTGGTGGCTTTTCCTGGAGTACTTATTGAAACATCTATAATCATACCCAACAGTTTGGGAATGTCTGTTATTTATGCATTTTGAATAGATGAAAACAATACGTGAATAATAACACTGACAGATTAAATCAGTTGAAAATATAGAGTCAGTTGGAATCTAAAACAATTTGCCCATTTATAAGCCATTTGCACTATTGCTCAACAGCATGGGCATAATTAATAAAGCAAGAAGTAAATACACTTGATCCTAATTACCTGCTTCAGGCAATTACCTACAGTAGTATAATATAAATAAACAAACAAGGCTGTCGCTCTAAAGAATATTACCTATTGTGAACAATAACATAACGTAGAGTTTCAAAGCAGATAGTATGTGCTTGTAAATAGATATTTCAATCAAACTTCGAGGAACTTGAAAACAATGTTATTTAGACACATTTGAACAAACATCACTGTGAAGTCGCACGCGCAGATTTCCTCTCCCACTTTCACTCGCACTCTGAGTGGTGCTGGAAGCTTCCCTAAAATATATGCAGCAGAGGGTCCTGCGAGAGGTAGTATTACTTTTCTAGGAGTTCTCGATTACCCACGTTCTCAATTCCTCCACTGTAGGGGACAGTACATATATAATTAACTTATCATCATCATCAGCCTATGTTAGTCCACTGCTGGACGTGCCTGCCTTTCCTATTAACTATGCGTATAGACGCATTAGGAGGTAAATGCCCATAATCGCCACGCTGGGCAAGCGGATTGGCAATCGCAGTAATGTGTCCACTATGATGACGCTGCTGCCCATCATCAATCTTGTAGAATGATCAGTGACACTTTAATCCCTTAGTCGACTCTTACGACACCCGCAGGAGGAGTTGGGGTGGTGACAAATGTATTCTTACTGCCGTCACCACACGGCAACTACAAGTCTGGTAATTAACTTATACTGCATACAATTCTAACCGGTACATATGGAAGCTAAAAGGGCATGCTTAAATAGAACAGCGAATAAAACATACATAATAATACATAATTTCAGAAAAGAGTCAAATATAGCATAAATGTACCTATTTAATGGTTTCTTGTGAAGTGTGCATTCTGGTCTCAGCCATGGTAGAAAACATGTATAAAATTTTCATTATATCCTAATTGGATGTAGAGCGAACCGATAGGTAATAGATACTGTAATGTATTCTCATTCGTGGAATCCCAGCAAATATCCATAATGGTCTTGTTTTGCGGGCAAGTTGAGTTGGCAACTCCCGTTAACGCTCGGTTTCACATAGTTTCACCAAATTTGTATGAATAATTGGAATAATTTACCAGGTTGTGGCTGTCTAGTTTTGAATAAGATGTTTAGTTCACGGGAAGCCGTAATTATGTGCGATTTACTATTAAAAGGATGTTGAAACGCCTTGCAAAAAGTGTGGTTAATAAATAGGTATGAACTTTCTTTCCGTTGTTCGCGCTTTAGTCGCTTTACGGATAACTTCATAACGGCGAAGACTAGCATTATCACCAGGTATTTCTGGAACTTAGTGAAAACGGCATAAGTGTACATTATTAATTACAGACATAAGTCGTTGTTAAGTAAGCTCGAAGTGTCTGGCTCGCGTGCCGCACGCTATGCCGTGTCCCTATGAAAAATGGGGGGTTATGCGTTTGATTGTATCGGGCTGTCTTCGGGTTAGATTGGTAGATCTGTTGCGAATTGGGTCTGTTTGTGTTCAAATGAAAGTGTTTATGGGCTTTTGTGGGTGAACATTTATTTTCTTATCACGTTATATCGATGAAACGTAAACGGTAGGTAAATGCAGTACGCATACTGTTGAGATATATTTAGAGATCTGTAAGTAGGTATTCATTTATCATGATCATGACAGGATACAGTTATTGATTAAATGTAAGCCATTTGTGACATAGGTACTTGCATCTATGAATCTATGATGTTACTAGACTATCAAAACTGACGTCAGGCTTTATTGTTCTCACACCCTATACAACAATACATGTAAGGTCAGTGCGGCTAAGTCTGGCATATTTTATTTTGAAGGAAAGTCCGTCATATGCGTCTTATACAGTTCAATTAGAGTCGGAAATCAGTTGGTGGACAGACTTTCCTGATAGACGGTCTTACCCGCATTGACCTTAGTACCTATTATGTTATTTATATACAGCGTGGGTATTTGATACGGGCGAATAATTAATCCAGCTATAATATCTGATCCTACGAGTCGTATAAGATAACCATTTCGTTAAATTTTGTTGTTGATTAGGTGTAATGATTTTTCTAAAGTGCAACCCAGCAGCAATGTATGCCGGCCAACTGACATGAGACTCGTATGACGTTTAGATACTTATGTCTACTTTAAGTAATGTGGCTACCAGTGGATGCAATACATTGCGGGCTCAATTATTTTGTATGAAAAAAAAAATACCTTAATTTCTAAAATAAATTTATGTAAATAGGTTCCCTAGGTCCAATAGTAATCGCCACTAAAATATTCGCCCGTATCAAATACACACGCTGTATACCTACGTGAATATACGTATGTTGATCAGTAACAAACTTTGTATTAGTTCCATACGTTTGAAAAAATAATCAACAGCCATTTCCTCTACAAATTGCTTAACGTCCTTACGGATGACACTTTATCGCTTTTAAATTTCCACTCAAGCTAGCCAAGTGAAAAGGCCAATGCATTCCCCGCAGAGCAGACTATCTAAACGGGCCAACTTCCCGACTACAATCAGTGCGGGAAGATTGAAAAAACACGCGATAAAAACGAAATTCCTCCTCATTACCATTTATATGGGAAAACTTGTGATCTCCAACAACTTAGACTCTAAATAGTTGGCAAAGGATTGAGAACTTTATACAATTTACATAGGGAATTATGTGCATAGCTTACGGACTCGGAACAAAATGTTTTTCCACAGTCGGAGGTTGCAATTTTTCAAAGAATTTCTTTCTCCGTGAGGCTTTACATATTCCGATTTGTGTTCGTTTTAAATGGACTTTGACTGCACGAAATACTTAAAGAGCTTGTTTATCCTATACTTATAATCGGGCGAAACAAAGTAACATTCAAAAGTGATTATTAAAAATTAACAATTAGGGAATATCTAGACGCGATATTTAAAACGGTGGCACAGAATATATAAAGTACAGAAGCTTCACTGCTTTGATGTTCACAAATGCCGGCTTTTTATGTACCTACACAATTATTATTACCAAACAAAACGGCGCGCGAGGCGACGCGAGCAGCTGAAATGGGCCGTATTGCGTGGCGGAAAGGTCGCTTATAAGCCGCACGCCGTCGAAAACAGGGTTGTCAATTATTGAAAACTAACAAAATAACGAAACGATACGGACGATAACGAACGGCGCTATGAGGCGTCTGACAAATACATTACTGCAATGATATCTATGGCGTTAATAGCATTCGTCTTGATTCAACAAATTAGTTCATGCGTGATTATAGAATTTACCTACGCATTTCATACACGTGATTCAAAAATATTTGTCTCAACTCGGTCGGCACCTTCTTTGTGCTTCGGCCGCGCGTGCCCGGGCGGCAATGTTTGAGGTGTGAGTGAGATAGCAACACGACTTGCTAACTTTAGGTGAATATTCATCCGAATAATCCTGATAATAATAATAACACGAACATTCTAAAAATATCTGTAGACAGTAGGTATGTGAGGTGTGTAGAAATTAATATATCTGCTTAATGCATTTAAAAATAAAGAATTACGTTAGGTACCTACGCATTCATTACAAAAGCAGCATAAATAAGTAATGGTTTAATCACAATCGTAAGGCAGACGTAACACGGCATTTTCTCTTATATGTACCAATGTACCTATTTGATATTATGGGAATAAAGTCAGACAACGAAATAATATGCTAGGACAAAAGGCCCGAAATTCAATAAAAGTATGAGAGAACGAAGTTTTTTACATTATTTAAATGTGCCGCTTTTTTACTGACAAATTTGTCCGAAAATAAACCGTTTTGTCTGTAATTGACTTGAGTTTTTGAGAATTTAATTTACTACGAATGTAGATAATAAGTGTAGGTATTATTATGTTCCTTACTTTTTAGTATCTCTCTGACGCATCGGCTGTGATAATTAACGCGTCATGATAATTAACATTATTATTATTGCAACATGCTGCTATGCAGTATATTTTCGGCATTTTCATTTAAGATGTATAAAATAATCCTAATATTTGCAAGCAAATATTTGTAAATTTAAACGTGCGTTCCGAGACAGCGCGCGCCAACCATTGAATAGACCACGGAGACGGGGCGCTCTGCATGTACTTGTAGCCGCGCGACGGAATCGCGGAGTGACACCCCCTTGACGGTGGCCTATCAAGGTGTAGGTAATCGAAACTCAAAGTATAGGTATTTACATTTACAATATTCTAGCGAGTACCTAATTTGTTGAATAATCCCTTTTGAACAATTCTGGGCATTCCATTGCTTAAATACTGAAATCCTTCCTTAGAGTAAGTAATCTATAGGCACAGAGCTATCAATTTCAAACCTCCTAGAGCTACATGTCTAAGTCATATAAATCAAAGCCTGGCTTATCAGACGTCGTGTACAGGGTTATTAAAATTGCATCTTGCTCTTTCTCACATACGTGTTTCTGTAAAACGAGAGTGAGAGAGCTACCATCACCAAGACGGAAGTGGAGATGAGTTATGGGGTGTGGGTTCGCACTGCAGCGCATGCCGTGGTTTCAGTTACAGGATTAATGTAGTGGACAGAGGTATCGCATGCCATAACATGTTAATTACTGTTTCGAGAGTATTAGTTAATATTATGAACTAGAATTACAGAAACAGTATTGCATTCTGTCAAATGTTACGTAGGTGTAAGATTTGGCTTACATACATAATCAAGAAACAAAATAAATAGGTATTGGTGATAAACACACAAATAAATCCGCTCGCTGGGTTTGGAATCCGGAACCTTTTGTAACCCATTTCAGGGTTAATACCAATTAGGCTACGGAGACTACCAATAACCTGCCTATGTTCCAATACCTACCTATGTTCAATGTCTAGTTCGATGGGATAAAATGTATAACTGTACATTGACTGACTTGCAGAGCTCCCAAAAGAAACATTACAACTAAGTACTCATGTGCCACCTACCAATTAATTCGGTCAAGGACATTATTATGTCCTGATGATGCGTATATTATACGTATCTAGCTTCTTCACCTCGTGTCATTGACTAAAGATATTAAAATATTATACAGGTTGGCCAGAAATAAGTGCATTCTCGCTGCTAGTGAGGTTTTAGGAACCAGAATTAGGGGATGTTTTTAGAAATAAGTTCATGTTTCAGAAGCAGTCGTTCTGAACTTCTAAATAGTTGTAGTAGCATGTGCATGTACTTAAATTCTTTATTGTACACAAAACACAGGTAAAAAACACATATTATAATAATTTAGACAGGTACAAAGGCGAACTTATCCCTGTAAGGGATTTATTTGTTCCAGTTATAGTGAGTCAGCTACAGGGGGCGTTCAAGTATTACGTAACGCAATTTAGGGGGGAGGGGGGGTCTCGTAAAACGTTACGATGCGTTACAGGGTGGGAGGGGGTCTTCCTTACACCACGTTACGTAACATTGTTTTTTTTAAGTAAATAACTAGGGAATCAAAACTCTCAAATTGGCAACCCTTTTCAGTTATGTTTCACGGGGAATCCGATTACCGCAATTAAAACTATACCAAGGATAAAAACTATAACATAACTTTTTGCAACTTTAGGGTAAAAATGGTCATTTGAGTGTTACGTAGCGCTTACAGAGTAGGGGGGGGGGGGGGTACAGAAGAAAGTTACGGTGCGTTACAACGGGGGAGGGGGGGGTCAAAAATCTTCAAAAAATGCGTTACGTAATACTTGTTCGCTCCCAGAAACCAAGATATAGACAAACAAACCAAACGTAGTACATTAGGATACATTTTCAAAAAAATCGACCCTACTGAAACTTCCAAAAGCAGTCTAGGGGACGTATTCTGAGTTCGGAAACCTCACAGGCAACGAGAATGAACTTATTTTCGGGCCCCCTGTATATTTCTTTTATTACCATGATAGCTCACCGTCCCGTCTCGCTCCATTGGGCTAATACGTCGAGATGCGCCGTGCTTCTACCATTGTTTTCACATACTCGCCTCTAAATCGCGAAACTTTGTGTGCAAAGTACTACAAAATGCAGAGACGAAGATAATAATGCCTGGAAGAGCTTGAAATGAGTCTTGAACTTCATCATACCTGGAAAATTTATGGGTTACAAGTATTTCACGTAATTTCATTGTTACTAAATAAACTATATTTTAGTAAAAAACCTAACTATCGTAGAGGCACAAATACTCGACACAGTTCCAATATTTGACATTTACAATTCATAATGTCAAATAATTAAGTTGACAGCAGGGATGTCGAAAATTGGGTGTTAATATGTCGGTGGTAATATTGGGGTGTTTGTGTTGATATTTGTTTATATTTATTGACCGACTTAATGCCTTATGGCATATTCTACCAGTCAACCAAAGGGCCAAACAGAAAGACAAAGTGGATGCACTAACAAATTGCCTGTTTAAATTTTAAATAGGTACGCAAACAGCATACGATACATGTTTGCAAAAAAAAATGTTGTAGGATCACCATCCAGCTATTTATAACGCCTATGGAAATTTACGCATAGTAATATATCCTGTTTCTATATTGTAAAATTAGTTGCGGTCCGTATCAGAAGTAGCTACGGGTATAAATAGCTCAAAAATACCTACAGTACCTACAGTCAACAAATCGGAACTCTAACTGTTAAAGTGAGGCTGAAGTAAATTGTATGAAATCACTTACTAGTTTTGACCCTTCCATAAGCGTAGATTCTCAGCAACTTGATTTGATAAGTAATACGGGTATATATGGTTTCTGTAGCTATTTACTAGTCAAGTTGCCGGTAAATTGCCTTGCCAAAACTGCATAATATAATGATTGCATAGGTACATATAATAAAGAGTAGGTACCGACCTCAATGAGACTCTAAATAAGACTGAGACTCTAAAAAATAAAAATAGCTTGACACTTTCATTGCGGACGAGTGCTACGTGCTACGCTCGTAGCCGATCCCGTGATTTTTCCGCTTTGTAGCGAAAATGGACCACCCACGGAGAACTCCCCTCGGGAGTTCCCTGCGCTCAAAGTGTTAATAATATGTGCCCAACGTCAATTTCCTCTATTTATCTTTGTTACGTTACGTTAAGTAAGTTACGTTGGTTTTGGTATTTAAATACAGTGTGTGGCCTACAACCGGGGTGAAAATTTAAACGGTGCATTAATAAGCTGATCAACAATCATTTCCACATATTGTAATTAAAAAAAAAAATTTTTTTTTTAATTTTTTGTTCATGTATTTTTCATTATTATGGGTTCATTTACTTGAATTAAAAGTTATCAATAACTTATCATTTTTGAATCATTGAAAAATGTACAATTTTTTTTTTAAAACCGTATCAAATTAGTGTAAAAATGCAAACAAAATTATTGTTATGACTTCCTACCTGGTATACTATCAAGATGTCTTGCGACTGACAAGCTACGACATCGTGATGCCAAGATCCAGTACTAAAGGTCCATAGCTTTGAATGACAATATCTCCGAACTTAACCACTTTGAAACACCGGGACCTTTACAGGATTATTGCTGATAGTCTAAGGAGTCACTCATTTCATTTTTCTCCCGTGTTAAAGACCACACACTGTATACCGCAATCATTAACTGTGGCCTATCGTACCCCTATATCTAAAACCCTAATATCCCCAATTACACTATCAAATAAATGGGTAAACAATAAAGTATAAAAGCCAAGTAATCTTTACACAAGCTTTTACCGAGCGCCGTGACACTTGTCAAGGGGTGCCGATAACAGTGACAGGTGATAAGCGGAGCCAAGTGATTTCATTAACATTATCATCCATAGCTCACTGGCTCAGAAGAGATTGCTGCGCGCTAATGGTTGTTTGGTCTTCGTTTATTGTAAATTTAGAATATTTAATGGGTATTGTTTTATTTTCGAGATCGAGATCAAGCGAGTTATATTTAATCGTGAACTGTGAATGTCGACAACTTTGCCTATTATGGTATACTATGGTTGGTTTTTCTTAAAACAATGTCTATCATAATAATGGGAAATAAGCGATAATCGGAGCTATCTGAGAAATTACATGCAGATGGCTGAAAGATAGATAGTACTCTTGGTTCAAAGTTCGGTTTAATGGTATTAAACTGTAAAACCGTGTACTTAAATGTATGTGATTAAATGAAATAAGAAAAAATAGGAAGAAAGAATGTTCTCGTAATTTAAAGTAGGTAGGTACCTACTTCAGCTGTCTTATGACCAATAAAGGTAATTGATTGACAGAATAAATGACAATCACAAAACTACATGGTTATATCTTATAAATAATATGATTTCAATATAATTTAAATACGTAAGTTAACGCAATTACGAATAAAGCTCCTGGCGCCTAAATGCTTAATAATAAATCAAAATCAATTTATTTCAGTAATTAAATTAAACACAAAAGAAAATGTTATGAAATTAAATGGCGGTGGAAGAGAAAATTCGTTCTGGTCGTTGGCTTTGATCGTGTCTACAAGTACTTAGCCGCTGCCCCGCTGCGCGGCCAATTGACTTCGGCGCGTTCCAGACTAATAACTGTACCTAAGAACGTTAGAACGGTCCAATAGATGACACGTTTTACTTCTAGTAACTACATTGTATCACAGATGTAAAGGCACGGTCATGCGCGTTATGAGACCTCTGCACCCCGCTCACGCCGCGTTTTCAAGAAGCGCGAGTCTGACCGAGCACACACAGGCCTTTAAGGCCAGGCCACGACATTGGTCTAAGGTGAGCAGCGGCGAGCGAATCCATGAGTTGGAGCGGGGTGCCGATATGGGCACGAGAGAGAGCACGTACGGTTTAAGCCGGTTGCCTTAGACCAATGTCGTGGCCGCGGCATAAGGCAGATTCAGATTGAATGAAAGTAAAGTCAACATGGAAGAATATCTTACATATCCAATAATATTTAATACTATTAGATTAGATATGTGATATATCACGAACCATAACAACATGCTTTCTGAATATTCAAAAACACCGTCATAAGTGCATTGTCCCTTGATAAAATTAATAAAGAAATACAAGATTCTTCATTAAGCCCTCGAAGTGAATTCTGTTAAGAGCGCTTTGCGGCCTCAATGAGGAAAATTATTTAGTATATATGTACATCTTTATAACTTTTTACCATTTCGGATTATGACCCTAAAATCAGTCTGTGGGTATACCTACTCATAAAGGTGCATTCAAACCAAACGAGCATTCGCTATACTAACCCCCTACTCTACGAAATTCGATCGTTACGCAAAACGTGATTCGTTGATTTCGTAGAGTGGGGGATAGAACTCGAATGCTCGTTTGGTCTGAATGCACCTTAAGAAGTCTCTTAATCCTGGTCCTTCAGTAATTTAGTAACCTTAATATGCATTTCAATTTTGTTTCAATTATCAGAATAGATTATGCATTTCCTGCCACGACTGTTCTACATCTCCGGCACACACGCAGAACAAGGATGAGTTTTGTAAAACTTCTCGGACTGTTTGTAATTTTAAAGTAGAGTTGCAGTTGATACGAGCGCGCAGCCAGTCGGACGATAATTATGATTTATGACGAATGGAAGTTTCGGAGTTAGGAATTGCATATTACATAGGAAGAAGAGAATATTATGATACAGGTAATCTAAATGATATACTATTTATAATATTTTAGAATTTGGTGCCTATAATCAACCTTTAACTTAAATCGGTGGACTGAGACGTGTCACGTGACTGACTGAACTGAAATTGGCGAATACTGAAAATAATATAATTTTAAGATTTGTAAAAAGTAAAGTATGATACCGTAATATTTAAATGTAGATTTTCTTCAAATATTGAATTGAATAAAAATAAAGTACCTACTCGATATGAAGACGAGGAAGGAATGTGTCTTATGTACGAGCAATAAACATTGCGTTCCTCCTCTTTTCCAAAATTGCCAATGTTTCCCTTGACAAACGAATACCTACTATTCACGTAGGTACGCAATATTTGCTGTCAATAAAACATGGCTTTTAAAGTTCACCATGATTCCATTTCCGGCTGTCAAACTGTTGCAGAGTGACGTTGGGGTCCTATTTGAAACCCCTACCAAAGAGAATAACCATACGTCCCCCAGCGCAAAATAGAGGGGCGCTACGAGTTTCCATGTCTGCAAACCGTAGGTAGGTACATTGCACTTTCCAAATGGCTTGACATAGTTGAGGCAAAGTGCCAAAAAAACTATGCTTATATAATTGTGCTATCGTCATTTTAACTTAAAACAGAATATTTGTCAGAGGGTTACATACCAACCATGGTTTTTGGTAAGTACTTACACTGTTTTGCTGCAGAATTACATAGAGATAATGTAATATTTTGTTGTTTTCTGTAAAAATTACGCGAGCCTGTTTTATAGTAGGATGGTAGGATCAATAAAGTTGCCATGTGAAATAGATAATATTGGTTCCCTTTCCTGCCATTACTTACCTGCCTGCCTTAGGACTTACTTATATTATACTTATTTAATACTTAGGACTTACCATTCGGATGGTTCAACTGATGTTGTGGGACTCTTGTGTAGTTGTACAGTCGGCTCCTAAAATATGTTAACGATTTTGATCCTTTTGCTTCTTCTTCTGTGTAGTGCAATATAATTCCGTGTAATAATAACGTCGTAACATATTTATAAAATGATACTTTCGATACATATTTTAGCACTTGAATTTCTGTATTTTCGAGATCATATTATAACCCGTCAACCTTCAAGTCAAGGGTGAATAGGCACCTTCTGGGCAAACTCACTCCATCGTAAGCCACGTTTCTGCCCTTAGCTAGTATGTGGCCACGAGTAAGCCTATTTTAAATAAATAAATAAAAATAAAAAGATATAATAAAATCAAATTGACATAGGTATACAACTGCCAAATAATAGACACGTGTTTGAGCTTTATTTATCAAGGAAACATTCAAAACTCCGTTATATAGTGGTAGTAACCTAACTGAAAAAAAACCGCAACCGGAAGATGGGCGCAAGATTAATTGTGACGTCACGGCCGGAAACGCCGGATGCGCCGTCGAGGGGACACGCCGGAAGTCCGCCAGCTGAGAGGTAGTGATAAACAAACATATGCTTCGGTGCCTGTAAACCTTACTAATATGTATTATTCATTACTGTCATTGGTTTATAATATTAAGTGATAATGACAACGGCATAATTGCTCGATAGTTTGCGAGGTAAGTAAGTTTCATTTTGAAAATAATAAGAACATATATACGCATGTTAGGTAGGTATTTGGGGGTTATTTATTTATTTTATTTATTTAACCTTTATTGCACAGTTACAAAAAAAATAAAAGTACAAATGGCGGACTTAATGCCTTAAGGCATTCTCTACCAGTCAACCATTGGGTCAAACAGAAAACTTACATTTGGTGCGGAATAATTAAACAGAGAAATAAACATTAAAGTCACAAAACAAGTTATATTTTGTTTATCGTATAAAATACATACATATATTTACATATATACATAAAAACATAATAATAAAAACAATGTACCCATGCACAACCACAACACCTACTATGACCCTTGATGTACGCGAAGCAGATGTTCACGTAATTTGCGTTTAAAAGAAAATTTGCTCTGCGCTTGACGAATTACTATTATTACTGGGGGTTGTTAGCTTTAAGATTTCTTGGGTACCCTACTCTACTTATTTGTATAAGATTCAATAAAAACTGCCTATTTTAAGTAGAACTTACTCAAAGAGGCCACCCCGCAATGCTCCCGTGCAAAGGTGCCCATTACGCTCGCTGGGTTACCGCGTTGTAGGTAGTTATTGCAATGGACAACCTCTGCACCAGGATGGTTAGCCAAGTTGCCAATCGCTAACGCTTAGTAGCGTATCGTAGTTTTAGTTCTTTATAACTCTTTTATATTAGTGCGACAAAGACAGTTAGCTGCCTTTCGTTTACGATTGACGATTAAGCGTTAGCGATTGGCAACTTGGCTAAGCACCTAGGAAAGATCCGGATCGTGGGTCAAGGCCTCTTTCTTGAAGGCAGCGTCCCAATCCCAATCTTTATTAATACATTTCTTATTTGTATTGATTAATTATTTGGCTGGCTCCGTCCCACGTCCAGCGTTCTGCCAGGAAGCCAGGGTCGGCCGCTGAAGACGCCCAAATAGCTAAGTACCGCAAATATGCCTTTTTAAAGGCCAATTACATTTTTGTGGCTCTAGCTGGACAGAAAAAAAAACAAACGAGGAAGTGCTTAATTTAGTCCACGAAAAAAGAGCTATCTTAGCAACAATAGAAAACCGAAGAGGGAGAATGTTTGGCCACCTTGTACGACATGACAATTTCATCACAAATCTAATAGAAGGGCAGATAGAAGCAAGGAGGGGAAGGGGAAGGCCGCGAAGGGCGTATGTAGACCAACTGAAGGAAAAGGCGCAGGTCAGGTCGTACAAGGAGGTAAAGGAATTGACGGACGACAGAGAGAGATGGCGATTACTCCACCGACAAGGGCACAGCCCTTAAATAAGATGATGATGATGATGATGAGCCGTAGAAGCCTTTGACCACGGGGGTCGTCAGACACTAAAACAATTGTGAAAGAAATTTCAAAAAAACTTGTTGGTGTGTCTGGTGACTTACGAGCCGGCTCGTTCTTTGCCCAAAGGCTCAGCCTGGCCATACAAAGGGGCAATGCGGCCAGTGTTCTTGGTACAATGCCAAGAACAACATTAGGGCTTGTGGACGAGTAAGTAGGGAGTTAGTATTAGTTTTTTGTATAAATTTTGTATCTTTTTATAACTGTTATTTTGAAAATAAATACTCGTAATATAAAAATAAAGATTATTTGTTTGTACTCTCTAACGTATATTTCAAAAAAATCTGAAATGTGTTCAAATAGGGTATGATAATAATATATATAATAGTTATGTTCCAGGAAACAGTTAACGACTACCAAGTATTGCTGTATTCATTTCATACTTCTCCAGCAACAGCATGGTTTGCATATGCTGTTCGCGCAAGTCCTGTAATCCGTAAAATATGAGGCCATTATGACGTTTCGCTAACTTTGTCTACAATGCACCCGTGTGCACACGTTGTGCGATAATGGAGTTTAAATGTAACAACGGTGCGACAAGGATTTAATGGACTTAAACTTAGTACTGTTGGTTTTTCCGTCAGCCAGTGGGTTGTAATGTATGTTTTCGACAAGTTTTTTGTAATGTACGAATTTATGAAACCTTGTGCTTGCGCTAAATCCTCCAAGTGCATGATCCGACCTATTAACACGTGTTTAAACACATTTTGTGACACCGATATTTGTGAGCGCCCTGGCAACTATAATAATTAGCATTTGAATTATGAATTTAATGTTTACATTTATACCGAGTTTCTAATTATTGAATTGTAATTTCGAATGTGTAACATGATTTTTTTTTCATTCTTTATTTTTGTTTTATTTTGCACACCATCAATCGGCAGAAGTGTATGCAACGCCTGTGATAACCATGATTCAAGCAAATAACTGTGTAATTGGCAATCGTATATAGTGTAGGACGTCCACCCACAGTATTTACAGACGATATTAAGAAGATCGCCGGGAGACGCTGGATGCAGGTCACTTCAAACCGGTGTAGTTACGTCCACTGCTGAACATAGGCCTCCCCTTTGGATCTCAAAGGGGAGGCCTATGTTCAGCAGTGGACGTCTTATGGCTGGCATGATGACGATGAAGCAAATAAAAAATCTATCTATCAAACACATTCTAATGCAACTTCTGAAAATCCGATAAAATCCAGTTACATTTTACCCACCTCTTATCCACTGAATTTAGTATCAATATTACCCGCGCCTCCCCGACCCGAGACTGATCGCTTTCCCTTATCTCCCCGATTTCCCATCATTAATTTTTTGCCCGGCCTCCCCCGAATTGATTGTGACCAATCAGGCCCGACAGCTTTCATTTATATGCTGTTCCCAATAATAGTTTTTGCTGTAATGATTCACCTTTCTTTCTAATTTTCTATTAGGTTAGGACTGGGATTGACTCGCGAGTTTTGTAGTGAGATAATTGGGTCAAAATTATTTTAGTTGTCTTGTTTCATTCATACCACTCTGTCACGCTTTTAGTTGCTGTTTCGACTCAGTAAATAAAAAAATCCGGTGCACTTCTATTAGTGATGTGTCGTTCTCGGTAATTTACCCAAAACTGTATGGGGAATATTCCCAAATGGTAACTTTGGGAATTTACCGGGAACGACCCATCTCTAACTTGTATTTAATTTTCACGCTAGATTTTCCATCCATACATTAGAAAATGAAAATAAAACATCATCTCATACAAACCACTGTGTCACGCGTGCGTTTTTTAGGTACACAAAATAAGACAACGAATAGAATTTTGACCCAATTGTGATTTAATGTAACTCTACGTACCTATTGATTGTCTCATATACGCCCGTTTGCACTTTAAACGATTATTGATTCAACTAGTAATTTTTTGACACAGGTAATGAAAGTCATAATCACTTTTTACCACATGCGACTGACATGTAATGTGATAACGTGTACTAAGTAATTCATATTTGACGCCCTTTCAATGAATGTCGTGTTGTATTTTATGTAAGCTTTACTTTTACAGTGACTGTTTTGTAATAATGAAATAATTTAGATTTTTTTAAAGGCATTGCAATACGATCTTTGGCTACTGTAACTTCGGACTGAGTTCAGGTTAATACCTAATTCCTGTGTGAATATTTCTATAGACATTCGCTCTAATAAGCTGTTAAATAAAAGTACCTACATATCGTACGGTTTTATTCAGGATACTTCGATTGATCATAGGAAATAATACAACAATGGCACGAGAGACCAGATTATGAGCATGTAGCTTCCAGCATTGACGGTTGCTATAAATATTGCGGGAGCTGTCAACAAGTAGCTAACGAGGCACGCGAGCCGCAAGCAAGCTGGCCACACAACGACTGATATATAAACGGTAATTTTATAGAATTCTCGCAGTTATTCTGTTCGTCATCAGTCTTATTATAATTTAAGATATAATATTTTGTGATCCCACAATGCCGTAACGGATGTGCTTGCCATAGAATAAAAATAACTGCGAAAGACTCTGGTTGTCACGGACTTCGAATGGATTGCCGGTCCAACGTACTTCCAATGACACCAGATGACTTTCCATGAATCACAGCGAATTTAGTCAATGGTATTGTGAAACTAATCACTAGCGATATCTGTACTTAATGTTTCAAAGGCACCTACTACCTACAACCTAGCCACTCAAAGACGTGTGCCTACCACAATCGCCCGCAGAAACTCGATAACTTATATATATCTTGTACACTCTGTTCAAGAAATTTTGTCAGTAGACAAGGCAACAAATTCAATAGGCATGATGACTGGCAAGTCAAATCAGTATCTTTTTTCGAACTGTCAAAACGATCACCACTATGGAATTTTATATGAAATACTCAAAAGTGACGTCACGTTTGAGTACTGCCAAATGACCTACTCTTTTAAGTTCTTTTCAATTTATTAAATAGAAGTTCTGTACAAAAAATACTGCAATCTACATCTTAGTAATAATTTCTTCGTGTATTATGTCGTGCATAGTGTTAAATAATTTATTTTAACTACAGTCATCATCCCTATTCAATGCTCGAAGATTTGCCCGACAGATAATCATCAAATTAAAAAAAAAAACGACTAACCGATTTCTCCAAGATCCCTTCATCAGACTCTTTCAGTTTATTTTGAAGCCGGTTAAAAAAATAATTCTCGAAATTGGTTGTCGTGATATTGATTTATTCATCCGTTTATAGTTATTTTAATTATAATTTGCATTAAATTTAAAACTTACCTATGTGGTTTAAGAAAAACTGGATAACTTTCTAAAACATAAACTTGCAATACATACAGGAATGCGTGTTTCCAGAAATAATTTTCCCACTGACGAGATTGCGTAGTCTGATAAAATGTACATTGCAAATAAAGCAGAATAGTACGTTGGCTCGCACATGCAATTAGCTGTCTCGGATAAAACTACAATCGCTTCACCCTAGTGTTAGCGATCGTTCGCAAATAAAGTACCTACGCACAGCTTATCGTGAGTTACTAACAAACACGCAACTCCCGAGTTCCTATTAGGAATAGAATCGTAGAATGATTCTACCTGGTTTATATATTATTGTGACATCTATGGAGTTATTAATAAATTAAATTGTATTTTATTAATGTAAACTGAATATGGCCTAATAAAAAAAAAATCTGGTGTAAAAATACCTGTTTGTGTTCTGACGATCTCAAGTTATTCTTTTGTAATGAAAACGATATAATTACGATTGGGAAATAAATTAATCTGAATCTAATCTGAATCTGAATCTAGGTATACTGGTATATAGTAGGTACTCGTACTAGTAGAGGAGAGTTATGTTACGATATAAAATAATAATAATAATCATTTACTGCCATGTACTCGTAACATAATAATAAACTTGTAAGTACATAATTTTATTCGGCAATGGTGAAAGGCTCAGACTCAGCGCTTTACTGAACGGGTCTGGCCTGCTGCCGCAACACCGAAGTTGGCGAATTTCGGGGATTTTTCGCTGTCACTCTAATGATGATTTCGTTGGAGTGACAGATCCCGGAATTTACGAACTTATTTAGGTGTTAAGAAATTAAAATAGTTATTTGTTTTACTAGGGAGCAAAGTGATTGTTTATTGCAAATATTGAAACCCGAGCTAGCGAAAGATTCCAGAATTTCATAAAATGGAATCTTGAGCGATGCGAGGGTTTTAAGGTGCGAGAGTTGAACAAGCTTTGCTGCCGAGTGAAACACAACATTTTTCACCACACTAAAGCGAGGAAACATGCGAAATAAAACTCAAACATAACAAATTAGAAGCCATTTATTTGCAAGTCCTCAACTTCCAAAAAGTAAACAAATCAGCTTTAGTCTATCCAGAAGATTAAAAAAAAATACTTTAACCTCTAGAGATTAAAACATAGTTTTGCGCTCTGAAATTGAAGGACAAACAGCGTGTTTACGAGCAGTGTGGTGAAAAGTTTGTTTTTCGTTCAAATTCGAAATCAACTTGCTGTGAGCTGGTCTGGCTATTACACTGTGTTTTTTCTTCTGAACATGTTTTATGTTACATATGTTTTATGTAAGTACGAAACTATCCCCACCTTACTACTATGCGTTCACTAATAAAGTTTTCGTTAGCGTTTACTCGATACGTAAAGCAGTCTATCACGCTTGCACACAATTGCGGCGCGGTGTTTTTCATTGCGTGTGATCTCAACTAACTATCGCCCGTCGAGCGTGTCAATGCGCAGTGAACAGAGAAAAAAAGCGTTGCTACGGGTTATTCCCACCTGTTACCACCAACTTGACACCAGTGGTAACAACTGGGAATTTTTTTCCCACCTGTTACCACTGGGAACAACTGGGAATTAA